>JAUJPO010045330.1:0-16705 GCA_032270745.1 Tiaropsis multicirrata
CTTACTGTCAAGCCTGCTGGCCATTGTCTTTGGAATTCAGTGAAGGATGCAACCAATGTTTGTACAGCAAACACGACAACTGTGTCACCACACAACCATGGACACCAGCCACCACCTTCGCTTGTCCAGACAAATGCCCAGCCCGTGGACCACACTTCAGTGGAAACATTGCTGACCCTCACCAACCACGACAATACATTGCTTGCTTCCATGGACAAACTGTCGGATGTATCGCTTGTCCATCAGGATTATTGTTCAACGAGAAATGGAACGCCTGTTTGTACCAAGGAAAATACAAGACCGAGCCAGAAAGCCCACCAAAACACTAAACGATGATCATCGAATAACAACATCGGCTCAAATCGCAAGAAGATCTAATTAGCGATTTCTAACAATAAAACAAAAACGAAAATTATTTTAAACGTTTTTCAGAATCTCTCATTCTTCTTTCATTTTCTTAATCTTTCCTTCTCATCATTTCATCATGCAATTATTTTTTTCTGACAATTTGTATATTGAATTATTTAATGCAATAAACTCAACCTCTCTCCATTTAAAACGAATCGTGTCTTCTTGTCTTCAAAATTTATGTTATTGTACGGGGAGGAAAAATTCGATACTAAAATTATATCTAAAAGCACTAGTCCAGTTAGAATCTTTCTTGTTTCACTAACATACTGTTATAAAATTTTGAAGTAGTGATGGGGGAATATGGTCAAAAGTACGCACTTTTTGGGTCGGTTTTTCGGAAATTTTGCACTGCACTGTAAGGGTCCGAATTTGAAAGTCAAATTTTTGAAAGCAGATATCGTTGTTCTGAAATCGATTTGCTCTAAAAATTCAGAAAAGTCAAGACCATACAATGATTTCTTTTGATCAGGGTTTTAATGAAACAAAACCTGCACTAGTACTAAATATTGTGAACGAAGAAGAGAAAAATGCATTGACAAGCTTTTTTCAAATCCTTTCCTGAATATGGCTGTTACGTTAGTTTACAAGTCATGTATCTCTTCTAGACTTTTGAAATAGTTGTTCATTACAGTTTTGATTGATTTGATGATTGCAACTATCAGTGTGTGATATTTAGAATACATTTAGGTTGCATTGTAGGAGGGAAGAGGTGTTGGCTTCAGAGATCTTTCCGTATATATTTTGTATTTACCCTGGGAAAAGACTGAAGAAGCCGACTTTTTTCTTTTTTTCTTTTGAAAGAGAGTAGTATATTAAGAGTATAAAATACAATTACAAATAAAACAAATACAATTTGCCACACAGAATAACATAAAAATTATAATTAATTTTAACCGTTGAAAATTTAGAAAGAACGTCCAATAAATATCAACCGTCAAATATTTCGACAATCCAATAACCATAATAACAATGCTTTTGAATACTGATCTTTAACCGAGCTCAATTAATTAGATTCAACAAAAACGACTAAACAAAATTAAGATAAGGTATAGAAAAAAACTTTTAGATATAAACGGAGAAAATCAATATTAAAGTCAGAATGATATGGTATTTTGACAGCAAGGTGGCCTGCAAAATTCTCTACAAATTATTTTTTTGAAAGAAACAAACCATGTAAAATGCATCCATTATTTCAATAAAATCCTATTTTCAGCTTTTCACCTCGTTGTCATTATTTTTTGCCACAATCAAATATTTTTCAATATAAGCTTATTTAAACTATAAAATGTCACTATCAAAAGTAGGTAATTTGACTTTGTTATCAACAGAATTATCAATTTCCTTGGCAACCACAACCTCGCCATTTTCGTTGTCATTCATTTCATTTGCATCTTCTTGATTATCGGGATTATCCGATTCTTCCCAACCGGTTTCTGTGTTATCACTGAACGTGACAAATTGTGCTTGAATGTGAAAAACATCTTCCGTTTTCAAATGGATAGAACTTCTTTGGCGGTCGGATTCTTTTCCAGGATTGCCAAGTTCTGGAGAAACCTCATTGATCAGAAAGCGAATCTCTTTGATCTCTTGGCGAAACTCTTGCAAACTTTCTTGAATGTGCTTCAAATAGGATAAAGTCTCTGTATGGCATAATGCATTTTTCTCCATGATATCTTGCACGTTGACGAATGGATATCGTACATTTTTGAAAATCTTTATGGATTGAAAAAGTTTGACTTTGACAACAAACCGTATGGCTTCCTTGTACTGTTTATTAAGTAGACTGGACATTGGCATGACGCCAGAGCTCTTCTTACGCCTGTCGACTTTACCACTGGTACGAAGTTTCAAGCGGTTCAAGCGGCGCTCTTCTTCCCTTTTCTCTTGGCTTGCGGTACCATTGGTGAACGGTTTACTCATGTTCTTTTTCATCTTCTTGATGGAGAAACCTTTGCTCGTGTTCTCCTCAGCATCCACGACAATCTTGTTTGTTAAGACACTAGACTTCATGATTTCCTGAACGCCAGGGAGGATTTTGTAATAATCAGGCGTGTTGTTTTTGCCTAGGATTTGCGGGAAAAAGAAAAACCATGTGCCTTGGAGTTGATAATTTCTGGGTCGTACGGCGTAGTTTCGCCAAAAGGTTTGTAGGACGATTGCAGCTGGATTACGTATTTTGAGAAAACGACGTTGTTTCTTTTGTTTGGCGACTTGGAGAGCGAAACCTGAGCCGAGAATACCAGCTGGTAAAGCAAAGAAAGCGCAGCCAACCAATGCAAAAACGCCGGTCAAAAGCTTTCCTGCCCATGTTTCCGGACTGATATCCCCATAGCCTACAGAAGTAACCGTAATCATAGCCCAGTAGAGACCATTAGCCATATTGTCTATCGTGCTGTTAGTAGCGGATGATTTCTCAATAATATAAATCAAGTAAGTACCACCAAACAAAATGATGAAGCCCACAAAATAACACGTGACCAATTCTTTTCTATGCTTGTAAACTACCCGACCCATTGTTCCAAGGTCGCCTCTTTGCCGATCTAAACGTAGAATACGAAATATTTGTAAAAATCTCGTAACACGTAAGATGGTAAAGTAAGCTGTTTTGATACTCAATATGGCTGTAACCAAAGTGGAAATGATCACGAATAGATCAATCGTCATATACAGGGTTCGCATGAAACGAAATTTTCCGGCGTATCCTTTATATTTACTAACAAAACTGCACGACCAAAGTCTTGCCACATACTCAACGATAAACCAGGACAGGAGAGAAAGCTCGTAATAAAATATTAGGTCTTTTAAAGTATCGTTATCTTCGTACGATTGAATAGTGGATAATATACTCGTGATTATACTTCCAACGATGAGCAAAAGATTCAACAAATGATAACAGAGTGCGATTTTTGTTTCCGGTCGCTCAAGGAAATAATAGATTGATTTGCGTAGGTCTTTGTATCGCGATTTCGCACCTTCAATTGACGTGGCAGCCTCCATCAGGCTTGCAAGTTCCGCATCCGTGTTCCCTGTTAGACTTTTTTTCTTGTGATGTGCCATCTTGGTTGTATATATACGCAACCCCCAGGTTTAATTCTTCTAAAGCCTAAAAATCTACACTAAATGTGGCTTATTGTTTACGGTTCTAAAGAGAGAGATAATACGGAAAGATTTAACAAACTTTAGCATGCAGTAAAAATTACTCGCATCATTATTTCTGATTATCAATGGCCTTAACACCCTCCAATTCCATCAGTGGGTTGTCCTTCGGCAGGAAATCTCTTGAGAGGTATCAGAAAGCAAGCTCTTGTAAGTTTATTTGCAGAAAAACCTCTCACGTGACACAAGAAAATCCTTAACGCTATATAACAGTGGCAGATACAGATGATTCGCAAACGTTTTGAGGGAGAGTGTTGCGTTTGCTCATAAACCCTTATATGGAAGTCAATACTTTCCGTCAAAATCTTTGAGTACCTTCTGCATCCACCACGGTATCAGTATTAAAAAGATTACAGGCTAAACATACAAAGAAAGAAATAGAAGGTTTATCAATTTGAGAGAGATAGAGGGAAAGTAAATATGATCCGTTTGACCCAGAAACCAGGACCGGTAGAACCAAGGAGGCAAGAGAGGCTCTCTCAACATTTTTTCAAAAAAAAATATTTTTTTTACTAGGGCCTTACATACTATATCATTCAGTCTCTCCACTTCCAAAAACGTTTCACCGGCCCTGAGAACCAGCTTGTTACAGCTACTTATGCTGACGAGTCTCAATAGCATTGCATCACTGATCCATGTCTCGCAAGTTGTACATTGCAACTGAGAGGACTGGTATACGTACAGTATACCCTTTAAGAGAACCTAGTATTCATTTATTTCAAAGAGTGTGTTTAAAATTTGAATGCGAGAGCAGTTTTAAGCAGCCTTTTTGATAAATCTTTGTCTAATAATAGGACTTATAGTTCATTTTTTTGGCCAGATTTTGAGATTTCTGTCGCAAGACCGCCAAAAGTGATTCATCAAATTAAATGTCAATAACTGTATAGAGAATTAAACAAATGAATTTTAAACCAGTGATTTAACCTGGTAGAGCTAAATACACATCATAAGAGAGCGTCAAAGACCTTAAATAGATGTTTTCTGCAAACGTGTTCATAGCTTTTTGTGCTTTACTGAAAGTATTAAATACCAGGAAATGCTTGTAAACGAGCCGTTAATGCGCCCCAAGTTAGATAAAACGACAACATAATATTTCATCATATGTAAAAGATGTAATATACACTCATTTTATAAGCCAGTCAATTTCGACCGATTAAACTTTGATCCACATTTTCTCAAATTACCAACCCCACCCCACCCCAGCCTTAAACATATGCCTAAAATGCTTCCCTTGGTCTATTCCCATGCTCAGATTATGAGTTCTTCATAGTTATTTGTAAAAAAAATTCAACCTCAAATCTGAGGCTATATGTTCTTATAAAAAAAGATAAAGCTCCTCCGGAATGATTTGTTTTGTTGAACCCTTGAGAGTTGGCAAACCCCCTAAGTGTTCGGGAGAGATTCGGTTGGAAGGTGAATATATGTACAAAAATACACTTTTATTTGTCTTTCCTGGGCTAAACTATAAATCATATAAAATCACCGACACATTTGATTTAATATGTTCACCGTAAATAAATACGCTGAACTAAAAAAACTGAAACTTTTCATTTTTCGTCATAGTTGATTCTTTTTGGGAAGGGTGGAACTTATTATAGGGAGACGCATTAGCTTTTTTTGGGCCCAAGTTAAACATTGGCTTAAATTTTAATTATTCTATCAATTATAACTATAATAATCTCAGCTTTTATATGTTTAAGAGAAAGCTCCAAATAAAAAAATCTGAAACTTTTTTCCAGGCCGCTCTGGGTCAAACCCTTATATTGATAGATGTTCAGTATATTTGTCATTCGGCCTTGCGACTGACATTACGATGCCAAACATACTGAACATCGACCTAGCTAAAGTTTTTTGCAGTGAAAATACTGGACATCGGTCGTAAGGTCATTTCTGCTTGTCATCAAAGTCTCATTTTCTAAGTTTTCTACTCAATCAACTTTTGTCTTGTCATTATTTTGGTCGTTTAGTTTTTCATTATTCTATTTTCAGTTTGAACATTATATCAATCACGTTACAAACGCGAGTTTTCTGTGCAGAACACACATATTAAGATCGAAGTTCATCCTTGGGTTAATGATAAATCACGACCTCGACAACAATTAGTGCCAGTAAAACTCCCATAAAATTTATACACCATCAGCATCATCAGAATATTCAAAACCTTGTTCCACCGCGGTACGATATGAATAATAAATGAATATTCAAAGGGGGAAAAACAAAAATAAAAAATGTTCCTTTCCTTGTTCTGAAAAAGAAAATTTTTTGAAGAACAATTTTCTAATGGAAATGCAGTCAAACAGATTTTGTAAAATTGTGATAAGAAACAGTCCTTACCTTATAGTGATTGGAAGATAAATTATTTCATGTTATGTCATTAGTACTTGTTTCGGAACGAATCGTGCCACGTTTTCTATTACTTTGGTGCATCTAGAGAAAAGATATTAGAAAAAAAAACTTTCAGAACTTTAGACAACATGGATAAAGAAAAGAAAACTTTGATCAAAAGCAGCCTTCGAATGCTCTTTTAAGTCGTCTTAAACATGTTCTTGATTTTAGCCATTTTTAGCTGTTTTCAAGCAATTTTCTGAAGAAATCTTCACTTTTTGGCTTTTGAATCCTCATGTTCTTATATGGTTTGTACTTACATAAAAAAAAACAGAAGGGGTGTCAATGAGGATGATACTTATCCCCGGGATACCAATACAGTCGACACTCGTTATCTCGAACTGCCCAGAGACGGACAAAAAAATTCGAGAACGGGCACAGGGTGTGAAAAGTTCGATATAGGGGAATTTTTAAATTTTACGTAAAGCACCTAAGGTCATCAACGTGATCAGACAGGTCACTTTGAAAACTGATTTAAAATGCTATTGCGAGAGTAGTCCTTTGAGAAAAAAAATTGTCTAGAAAAACGGAAAATATTAAAATAAAGAAACATAGAGAAAGCAAGTTTTGGTGTAACTTTCATCTAAAAAAACTCAAAATATTCGAGATAACGAGCGTAATTCCGTCCAAGACACTGGAAAAAAGTCCGAGATAACGGGAGTTCGAGATAGCGAGTATCTTTTACCTAAAAGTTGCTCAAGGGACCGATTAAAAAGTTCGTGATAACTAGCGTCGACTGTGTTCCTGTTTTCTATATCTTGGTGACCCTAATTTTTCAACAGGGACGAATCTTAGATATTTCTTTCATTTGAGTTTGGGGTTTCACCGGCGTCTGTGATATATTTTCTTTAATATGTCATTCCATGAAAACTAATAGTTCAGCAACTTCTAATGAATACAAGGCAATGAAAGTATAAACCACTGATGAAATTTTATTCACAATGAAATTACCTTTTTTGAATGTACTTTATATGAGCCAATGGTTATTACATCGTTATTTGATCAGAATCTTGAAAAGTTAATTTAATATTCATCTCGTTCACAAAATTTGTCATTGTTCCATGTTGATTTGAAAATATACTTATTTTTCATCTGAAAAAATAAATGAAGTGTATGTTGGCAGCGAGCGTACAGCCGTTATGATATTTTTCTTGTTTCAGATACCCACCAAACCATGAAGTAAGTACATAATATCGTCAAATTTCAACATTAATTGATTGCAAATTAACCATCAATTCCTCAAAAAAATTAACGACAGTTTTCGAAGGAACTCAATTCTTTTATATCAGAAAAACATTTATTAACCTATATTAATGTCCAGTAAATTTCTAATTCGGCCTTTCCTTTTCGGACATTTCACGATCGGCCTGGCGAGTGACAAGTTCAAAAAACAAATATACTGGACATTGAAAGGTTTAAAAGACTTAAAAATGTGCATTTCAGTAGACAGAGACTGGAATTTCCAATTTTAAACCCCAACATCCAAATAGTACGCAGATACCATAAAGTAATAAATACTTTGTCCATGGCTTAGAAAATGTCTAACTGACAGAGTCGAGTAACTAAATATATCAGAGGTTCTTCACGACGAAAATACAAAAATATACATTATATCTAGAATTTTAACAAAAAAATAAACAACGAACAAACTTTTTAGTTAAACAATAATAAATACAAACTGACCAAAATAAACTTTTTAACGATTTAACTAGAAGAATTTTAACCGATTGAAAAATAAAATTAACTTACGGTGGCATTAACTTTTGAAAGACTTGTAATCAATCAATCAATCTCAAAGTCATGGTAATCGTGAATAGCCACCGTACAACATACATGTTCAGATTTCGTATACTCAAAAAAAAAAAATCTATTGTTTATTCGTCGTTAAAACTTAAAAAAAGTGAATTTTTGTTTATCTCGTTACGTAATCCACCAAATCTGGACATCGAATTCGTTTACCGGCTAAATATCTCGGATAACCACGAGCAACAGACATTTCAAAAAAAAATTCGAGAAAATAAACTAGTCAGATTATTATAAGAAAAGTGAAGCAGCAGTCAAAATTCAAGGTCTTCATCAAGACAAAAGTACCAGGACATTGCTGATTGTTGACTTGATACAGCGAAATTCATCAAACATGAACCTCATGGATATCCTAGGATGTTGAAAATTTCGAACCCCCTGGATATCCTATATCCTCAACAGTGAGGGTACGGGTTCTTTCTGGAAAAGTCCAATAAATAAACAGTCTCGTTATATCTATGACATTGAAGGCATTCAAAGCGCGAAAACAGCCAATACAATCGTACAAGATGCTTTGCTAATTTTGAGAGCAAATTCAATCTACGTATCAACACTAGGATTCAAATTGTTTTGGTTACCACCATTCTCGAAGACAACATCATTTCCATTAATGACATCCACGTCAATAGTTCCATTGCTTGTGCTAACTATTTCTCTACCATCATTATTGGCAATGTCACCAATATTACCATTAGCGTTGGTAGCGACAATGTTGGCATTTTCATTTCTAGATTCCTTCGTAATGACTATTTGAATGTTGGTATTACTGATTTCATCATTTTCCGAAATCGCCGAAAGATCGTAGAAGGTATCAGTTTCAGAATCTGAATCACCATGTTTGTCAGGGCTGAGGTTGACCTGAGGTGGAAGATTGTGGACTTTAATAAGTAGAGAGCGAATAGCTTTCATTTCACGTTTACAATCTTTCATTTCATCTTGAATGAGCTTCAAATGGGACATTGTCTCTGTATGACATAACACGTTTTTCTCAATGATATCTTGGACGTTGACGAACGGATAACGCACATTTTTGAAATGCTTGATGCAGTTCAGCAATTTGATTTTAAGCACAAATCTTATGGCGTCTTTATATTGGTTATTGATAAGCCTGCAAAGCGGGATATCGTCACTGTTCTGGTGATTTTGGCTTTTCTTCCGATTGTTTCTGACGCTTCTCCGAAGGCGCTGGAATCGCTGGACACGACGACCCTCTTGGACATGCTCATCTGCTGCGTTGATATTTTTGTTATTGTCTTTTCGATCATTTGTATGTGGTCTAAATTTCCCGATATTAAACATTCTTTTCTTTTCTTTTTCTTTGCCGTTTATTTCAACGCTACGCCTGTCCGGTCTCGGAGCATATTTTCCGTTAATAACGTCTTGCATCCCCGGCAAAAGTTTGAAATAACTGGTACTGGATCTCCCTTCTGGAATCCTCGGGAAAAAGAAAAACCAAGTGCCTTCTAAGTGTTCCAGTTTAGGTTTAACGGAATAGTGCCTCCAACATGTTTGAATAACCACGGCGGCCGGATTTCGAACTTTGACAAACCGTAACTGCTTCTTCTGTTTGGCGACTTGGAGAGCGAAACCAGAGCCGAGAATACCAGCTGGCAAAGCAAAGAAAGCACACCCAACTAAAGCAAAAACACCGGTTAAAAGCTTTCCGGCCCATGTTTCCGGACTGATATCACCGTAGCCTACGGAAGTAACCGTGACCATAGCCCAGTAGAGACCATTAGCCATATTGTCTATGGTGCTGTTAGTAGCAGACGATTTCTCAATGATATAAATCAAGTAAGTACCACCAAACAAAATGATAAAGCCAACAAAATAACACGTTACCAATTCTTTTCCATGTTTATAGACAACTCGGCCCATCGTTCGAAGATCACCACGCTGTCGATCCAACCGCAAAATGCGAAAAATCTGCAAAAATCTCGTAATACGTAGGATCGTAAAATAAGCTGTTTTGATACTCAATATAGCTGTAACCAGAGTGGATATGATGACAAAAAGGTCAATAGCCATGTAAAGAGTCTTCATGAAACGGATTTTTCCACAAAAACTTTTATATTTACCAACATAGCTACACGACCAGAGGCGTGCACAATACTCAACAGAGAACCACGAGAGTAATGCTAGCTCGTAATACAAGATCAGATTTTTCAATGCGGCACTATCTTCATATGATTCGACGGTGGACAAGATGCTGGTTACAATACTACCCAATATAAGAACCAAATTCATTAGATGGTAGGTGATGGCTATATTTGAATTGGGCCGTTCCAAAAAGATGAAGACTCTGCGGCGTAAATCTTTGTATCGACCTTTACATGTATCGTCTCCTATGGACGCGTTGTCCATCAATGCTTTTTGTTCGTTCAATGTTTTGGGTTTGATTTGAGGGACAGCGGCTAATTCCATGGATGTTCCAAACATCCTGGGTTTGATATTTCGGATTCTTCTCGTGATCTATTGATTCAAATAAAAAATAAATGAAAAGTTTATCATTTTGTTTTTAAAGCCAATTTGACGGATTAAAAGGTAAATGTCCGACTTCCGAGACAAAAATGTGCTGAGGCCTGAGGTTGAAAAACGTTTACAACTTTTACAATCAACAAAAATAAGACATGATGTGCGGATTTGTCTCATATGATTGTTTAGAATTAACAAGTCCAGAAAATTTGCAATGCTTTGGATTCGTAAAGAATAACGAAGATTGGATTTAATTAAAAGTCTGAGTTTTGATAAAAAAAACAGCAACTTGCACAGTTCAATGAATTATTTCAAAGAGCCAATCAAGTTTCTTGCTTTGCACCGCTGACTCGGTAAATGGCATTTTAACCCGATAAATTGGCTTTAGAGGAGTCATATCAATACTTTGGTAAAAACATGAGTTATGTATTCCAAGCAAATTCTCTAATATTTCCAAATAAAAACTTTTAGCCTCTGAATGTATTTTATTTGAATCATTTATAAAGCAAGACTTATTTTGATTTGTAAACGAAGAAGATAAACCTTGAATAAAAAGAATGCTCTTTCAAGAATAACACCCTGGGTTTTAGGGACCGTGTCTTATTACTTTTCTTAGAATTAAAGAAGAATTTTACACTAAATATACCCCTGTCATTTTGGATTGCTCAGTCAGATCCAAAAGAAAGTGTTTTTAACGGAAATCCTACCATCATGATGCCAGAAAGTCAGTGAAAATATGAAGTGTTTTAACTTTGAAGAAATTCTGTCAAAAATTCACTAAACTTTTTTAAATACAACAGTAAATTTCCTTTCACACGATTTTCCCTTTAGTAAAATTTTCTTTTTAAGTTGCAGATGATGGCTTGATAAAAATTGGCATATATTTTTAATGCATTTCCCAGTAATCATAATTTTGAAATAGACATTCAATTTTCATATGGAAAACTCAATAAAACGGATAAGTTACGTCGTCGTTTTGATTAATGCAAGAGATCCGTATAAAAAGAGAGAGAAAACTATGACAAAGGCAGGAATACTATATTGTTGAGAATATAGGATACAATGTATTTCTATAGAATGGTATATGCCTTCAATGGGGAAACTTCATCGAGTAGAAACTTTTGTCAGAGGGTTAAATATTCGTCGTTTACAGAACCCAAAATATCGTCATTTTTCACGAAAGTTAACACTGGGCTGGGTATTTTCAGAGTAGAAAAATGTTTTGAAAATAACCAATTTTTTGTAAAATAAATCTTCTACAATATTTCAATGTTCTGGATTTCCTGACTCCGAGAATATTCTAAAGGAATATAAATTACCAACAATTTCTCACTTGCACTATTGTTATGCCCAATTTTTTATCACAAAGTAAATACTTTTAGCAAAACAATAACTATGCTTGAAATATCCTCTCAAACTCACTGGTACTCACTCTTTTCGACACAAAATGCAAAGTGAACATGAGCTAAATTTCTATCTATCTATTTCATAAGTAACATAGAGCAAGATTGCCCATTCTCGTTACATAAATAAAATTCCTTGGAGAAAGTTCTCATTTTCTTTAAATATCTCCCAAAAAACCCCATAAATCTAACCAGTAAATCCTTAAAAGTCGTAAAAGGTGAGTTCAATTTTTTAATCAAAACAGACGTCCGATAGAAAATCTGACCAAAACTTTAAAATTTTAATGAAAATTCAAATAAGTTTATAAAGGGTCAACTACAAAGATAAAGAAGTATCCGATTGTCTTGTTTGGTAATTTTTTAAGAAATGTTTTGCCACATAGTTTCTCTTTGTAGAGGACGTTATGTTAGGAAGAATTGAGAGGTAAAAACGTCTTGAGTTTCGCGCGGCGCAAAGACCAAATTTGGGAAACATATTTTTAACAAAATGAAAGAATAAATCACCGTTTACTGTTTTCATGTTCTTCTTGCCATTTTTCTGATGGTGTCTAGGTGAGAGTTGTAAAACGAATACCCCCTCCTCCACCGTTGCATTTCCTGGACCTGATAAATTAAACTAGCTCTCCCTCTTGTAATTCTGATAAAAAGATAACTCGGGCTCCTTGGCTATTAAATACTCAACACTTTACTACTTTTTGCCATAAAAAAAACTTATAAAAGAAAGAAAGTTGCATTCAAATGATACTTCAAATGAATCTTGTCTGGTTTCAAATTTGAAGAACATAAACATATGGCAAGAGATGGTCGTAATATCGTCATAAGTAAAAATACGAGAGAAGCTAGGCAAAAAAAAAGAAAAAAGTATATTACCAGAAATTGAATAAAATGTAACGATAAATCTTGCCACGATATTCTTTGAACAAACACAACACTTTCAAAGAAACCACTTCACGAAATCTTTTCGAGATTTTTTTTCTAGAGTTGTTCATTTTTTCTGTGTGTTGTGTTTGTGAATATTTTTGTAACTTTTTTTGTTTATTTTGAACTTCTCGAACAATCGAATCATAAAAAACATTCGAAAAATTCGAAATGAAGTCATTGCAGTGTTTTGTTATCACGAACAAAAGAACATCCACGCTATATACTTACTGTAGAAAGAACCATTCCAATTCGTTATAAGAATTCGAGCTACTACCAATTCCAATCTGTATATATCAATCAATCTATATTAAGCAATCTATGCGAAGTTAAGCGTAGTTACTAAACGCGGGGAAACGAGAAGTAAAAGCAAAGAAGAACATTCTCTAACAGTCATATAGACAATTAACATCGCATAATCATAATGAAATGGTTTTTGGTTTATCTAATGTTCAAAATATTTTTCCATATATGAAACGGAACTTAATCAAATGTGCCTATGCGTACCCCCTAGAGAAAAGAAATCTGATAAATGGCAGCGCTGGATAAGGAAGATAGCAAATAGTGCGATAAAACAATAGACATGACTGAAAAAAACAATCCATTTTGATTCGGATCAGATTTCAATGGTAAGCATACTATGGTCACGTTTACACTGTTTGGCATTTATAAATTTGTATTTCTTTGTTCTAAACCATTGTTTTACTCGTCAAATGTCTTAACGATGTCAGAAGATTCCATGACTTATCATTGAATGATTTTTCCAAATTGGAAGAGAATCTCTTGTGCACTCTGATTCGGGATTAGTCTATATGTCGCCGTGACGATTGATGTTTTTGAATTACTCGCTTACTCTCTGGTCTCTAACAGACTGAATTATATAATTGATCCAATGAAGAATATATATCCAACATGTTGCATAAGAAAGATATTTGGCTCAAAAATATTTCAGAAAACTCACTCAAGCAAACTATTTGCAGCAAACTAAACTGTAATTATTATTGACTAAACCAAGCAATACATCCTGATCTATCTATCTATCTATCTATGTGCTAAGTGGCATAAGGCGTGAGCCCATATTCGCCACAAAATAGCCATAAAAAGATAGGAGCCTCAAAATATACATAGATGCAGAATGAAATATAAACTTTTAATTTGTTACGAACAGTAGCACAGTATAATGTAGATTCTTTTTGGCTGTATCTTCCCTTAGATCACCCGTTATATTTCGCAGTCTTATCTCTTTGCTTGGTTTTTCAGACTGACGACGTATCATGTGTTGTTACTTCACCCTATTACCTGTTTCCCTATCGTTTCCCCCCCGTTTCCCTATCATTTCCATGTCTTTTTCTCCCGTTTCACCTCGTTTCTCCTCGTTTCCTGTTTCACGTTTTAGTAACTATGCTAACTATAATGCTGAAAATGTAAAATGGGGAGCTGTGACAAACCCAGCACATACCTAACTTGAACAAAAAAATTAAGCTAGCAAGAAGAAACAGAAGAACTGATTTTGTAGTTTAAATGTCAGAATGTCTTAGAGTTTTTAAAGGCATAGCTACATAATGATTTCTCATGTTTTTCTTACTCATTTTATAAACTAACAAAACAAGACCGACTTTAATACCTATGCAGTATGTGGCTGAATGGGCCAGACATGAACAGACAGACAAATACACCTATAATTCCTTTTTTCAATAGACACTGGACAGACTGCTTGCTGGAATCACATCAATTGAAAAAGAATTTCGAAGAAATAAAATTTTAACTTTTCCCGCCAATTTTTCAATAGCCTATAAGTTTGACTCCACTTATCT
This sequence comes from Tiaropsis multicirrata, assembly GCA_032270745.1. NCBI lineage: Eukaryota > Metazoa > Cnidaria > Hydrozoa > Leptothecata > Tiaropsidae > Tiaropsis > Tiaropsis multicirrata. The sequence goes on from JAUJPO010045330.1 coordinate 14,366, forward strand.
CCAATTATCTTATTGCTGTTCGGAAAATGTCAGAGGATTTGCTGGAAAATTTGAGTTCGAAATTTAAGAGAAGTTGAGTAGTTCTGTGTTAGAAGAATGGACCGAGACAACAAATAAAACGAAAGTGAAAGTCCAAAAATATCACGCGAATAAATCTTAAAAGCCAAAATGGCCGACAAAAAGCAGCAAAGTTATGCTCTTGACAGTCGCTTTTATCGAAGATTTAAGGCATGTGTTGCAGTAATTTCATCTTCAGATTGTTTTCTACTGTTAACTGTGCTTCTTGGCTTGAGCCTTGGCCAACAACTTGTTATATTTAATGTTGGTATTCTTCCCAGTAACTTTATGGAAGTTCTTGGTGACAAAAACAAAAGTGAAATGAAAAGCCTCTTAATCAAAGCTTTCACATTAATTGTCACGATTGCATTATTTAATAGTGCTTTAAAAGCTGTTTCTGGATATCTCTATTTGCATTGGAGGAAACTGTTGACATTTTACCTTCATAAAAATTACTTGAGAGGTCCAATACATTATGCATTAACATCTGGCTTGACGGATATCAAAATTGACAATGTTGATCAAAGAATAACACAAGATGTTGATAGATTTTGTACAACTCTCAGTGCAATCATTGGGAAGATTATCATATCACCTCTTGTGATATTGTACTATTCAATCAAATGTTTCAATGCTACTGGTGTGACTGGACCCCTGATTATTTATGCGTATTTTCTTATTGGAACATTTATGAATAAAATCATCATGTCTTTTATTGTGAATCTTGTTTACATTCAAGAAGCCAGAGAAGGTGATTTTCGATACAAACATATGAAAATCAGAACATTTTCCGAATCAATTTCAATTATTGGATCTGAAATTCATGAGTATTTCAAAGTTAATCAATATTTCAACAAATTGCTTCCTGTTCAGCGAAGTATTGTGAATGCTGAAATCATTTTAAATATTTCTACTAACTTCATTGACTACCTAGGCTCAATTATAAGCTACTTTATCATTAGTATTCCTATTTTTGCTGGGAAGTACGACGATTTAACACCGGTTCAATTGAGTGTTATGATCAGCAAAAATGCATTTTTGTCAATGTATCTTATAAGCTGTTTCAGTACCCTAGTTGATCTGTCATCCCAAATCACGGATATTTCTGGCTATTGTCACCGTATTGGTGAGTTAATTGAAACAATGAACCATGAAAAAGTATCAAAGCAAGAAAGAAAATCTCATATTATTGTCACTGAAAAGAAAGATGATCCGTTTTTCAAAGTTTCTAACCTAACATATGCTTCGCCAGTCTCTGGAGATAATTTGTTATCAGGATTGAATTTGGAACTGTTTCCGAAACGTAATCTTTTGATTTTAGGGAAAACAGGGGTTGGTAAATCATCCTTGTTTCGAATTTTGAGAGATTTATGGCCACCAGCTAGTGGAATCATAAGATTTAACTCAACTCTGTTTTCAAATAAAAACTCAGTTATGTTTTTACCGCAAATGCCAATTTTCACAAATGGCTCACTATTAGAGCAAATCCTTTACCCCAATATCAAGAAAGCCTTAAAAGTATCCCAAAAAGTGATGGATAAAGTCGAAAGAGCACTAGATGATGTTGGTTTAATAAGCTTAAAAAATCGAGCTGGTGGTTTAGATGTTGACCCACTTTGGAATTGGGAAAATAACGTTTCACCTGGTGAAATACAGAGACTAACCTTTGCTCGCTTATTTTACCATCAACCTAAGTTGGCCTTTTTAGATGAAGCGACAAGTTCTATGGATCAGTCTGAGGAAGAGTGTTTTTACAGTTATTGTGAGCAACTAGATATCACACTTGTTAGTATAAGCCACCACGAATCATTGAAAGAATTTCATCATCATTTTTTGAAAATAAATGGGAATGGTACCTGGGAGTATGGTGAATTGTGATTATAGTAGTTATTATTTCATTATATTTTTATTCTATATTTTGCTTGGGTCGGTTGTAAAATTTCAAGAAAATTCAAGATAAACCAAATTTTGTAAATATCTTTTTAACAAAAAGGCTGTTTTTTTACAAAGGTGTGAAAAACAAAGGCATGGTTAATAACTTGATAGGTTTTGTTTTTTCATTTATGTTTTTCTGTTGCAATTTTCTTTTTGTTTGATGGCGTCACTCCTGTCTTATGTTTAAACCTTTATACTTTTGATTTTTGATTTTTGATTTTGTTTTTGATATTTTTTAATATACTTTTTTACGTTTTATATAATAATATGGGTTAACTTAAAGGGTATAGCCGTATACATATGTTTTTGAAATGCTGATGAAAGCATTACCAGAAATATCCCTACGGA
>JAUJPO010045341.1:0-16703 GCA_032270745.1 Tiaropsis multicirrata
CAAAGGCCAAGTTGTTAAATGATCCAAGATCTATTTTAAGGAATTTGAAAGCCTCAATTCTATGAGATTCAGGGGTGATTAGTAAGGATTTTCTTAAATTACACGAGGTGCCAAATCACAGGGGGTACCTACTAATGTGTGTTCTTTAGGGGTACCTATTCACAGGGAATATCTACGAATGTCTGTTTTAAGGGGGTACCTAGATTTCAAGGGGGACCTAAATTCTTAGGGGGACCTAAAACTCCAGTCAGAGCCATGGTAAATCTCGTGATCGCACCACGATAAACTTCTAAATACGTCTATATAATATTTAAGCCTAGTCAAAAGTTGGCATTTGGCGTAATATTGATATCAAAGATTAACGACATAAAAATTAAATCTTTAATCGAAAATATTCATTCCATTCTACTGAACACATTTTCATCATGATTAAATTTGATTAAACAAGTCTTTTTCTTTTGAGTGTAAGATTTCAACTCAACACACCTTTTATTCCCTTTCTCTACATCGAAATACGTTTCTTTTGAGCCATGAATGGATATCCACTGTGGTTGATTTAGGCCAAGGTTAGCGAAGTCAAAGGGTTAACAACAGCCCCCTGGATATCCGTGCTGAAAATTTCGAACCCCCTGGGGAAATCCTTGGATCTCCTAGGATATTGAGAATTTCAAACCTCTCCTCAATAGTGGGGATACGGATTCTTTCTGGAACGCCCAATGGAACGCCCAATGGAACGCCCAATGGAACGCCCAATGGAACGCTCAATGAAAGAGTTGGGAACGGAACAACTTCATCTACAGCATCTACAAAGTCCTCTACCAAAAAAGGTTATAAACAGTTGAAAAATTGTAAAAAATATATAAAAATACACACTTGAAGATCATTTTCTTTAAGCAGAATAGTAAAAAAAGGTTTCTTACCGACATTCGTGCAAACTGCGAATAGAAATGCGTGCCATCCATGTATTTAGGTTTGAAATATTTGAACTCGATACGGCGTACTGTGAGAGAATTACACCTGGACAAAAAAAATGAAACTCAAAGTTAAATCGAAGTATTAAATAATTACCCATTGGCAAAACATTGTTGCATAATGGATATCGTCCAGGAAATCCGAGTTCGATACTCACCGTGTTACTGAGATTCACTTGGCAAGTGAATGTTCCTTTGCCCGGGTCAACCCATGCCATGTGAGGGGGATTGGGTACCATAACTCTGATACAAGAGTGTGGGTAGATATTCCAGACATTATGTGTGCAGTGTGCATTTTGGAGTTTTTGTACCACGAATAAGATTCACACTGCTAGAATTTCCAAAATTTAGATTTTGGACGTTAAAAACTTCAGATAAGACAATTTTGATCTTCCTTGATCAAACAGAGGGTTTAATAATTTCTGATTTTTATGAAGAAAAAAACTTGGAAAGAAAACCCGTAAGAAGGACAATGAAAAAACAAACACAAGCAGAGATGAAAAATGGTTTCGATCTTACTTTGGTGCATCAAGGGTATTGCAAACGTGATGAAAACCTTTGAAGAAAACCAGATGAACAGAGATCAGGTACACGAAAAGCATTTTCCATCTCAGTTTTTTCTTTGGATGGGCCCTAAAACAACACAGAACAATGAACAAGCTGAAAACACACACACAATTTAAACTTTTTCTTAAATATTTCTACCACCTAACTTTTAGGGAAAAAAAGAAAAACCTAAGGAAAATTTCAGTTTCCAGTATATATCAATTTAAGGTGTATTATAAAACGATAAATGCTTTGGTGCGCTTTATGGCGCTTCATGTCTCAGAACTCCTGGAAAAGTGTTTTTTCGAGCAACCTGATTTTTTATTGACTTTCGATTGAAAATGATCCAAAATTTAAGTTCGTTTATCGATTATCGATTTTATGACCTTATTTTGCTAACAGAATAACATACCGTCGTGAATCTAAAAATAGACATGAATTTTTCTATTTGCTCGAATTTCAATCCCATCATCCTTTGAGTTAAATTTTCCTGCACGTGAATTACACTCAATGACAAAGAAAATGTAATAGTTTTCACATACAGTATTTCAAATCACAGACGAAAAAGGTTTATGGGATTGGAATTTGGGCAAAAGACGTTTTTTAAATAGTTATGATGTTTGCATAATCATGGAACGCTGTTGGAAAACAGAATTGAAATTATCTTTCTGCGTTTTCGGTATCAATAACTGTCATTTTTGAGACCTTACCGACTACTCTAGTAATGGGCAGACTTGTGATTGAATGTCATAAAAGCCAGGTTACGTATACAAGGAGAAAAATCGGGGGTAGGTGGTGAGTTAGTACAGAAAATGCCTGAAAGCAAATGAGACACGTACTATTCTCCTAAATTGAGAGAGCTCAAACAGACAAGCGAGCGTCCTATACTTTGTAGGAACAACGGTGTTAGCCTTTCACCATCCTTTTGATTTGTCTCGCTCAACGTAAGCTCGCTACAATGCAGGTCATAAGGTTGCAGACCTTTTTAAAATAGCAGAAAATCACCAAAATTACAGTACTTTATTACCCGAGCAAGAGGGCCGAACTTTTTAATTCGAAAATGCTAAACTCTGATTGGTTTAAAGTGACGTCAATCGGGCAATTACAGGCCATTAATTGCCTGCTACGTCACTTTTTAACAAAAACTGCAATGACTTCACATGTCATATAGACAAAAACTTGCGATTCACAAACCTCAAAAACATTAAATTACACAAAGTTCGCTTGCAAATGCACATTTAGGACAAAGCTCGGGTAATAATCTATATAATAACTGTTCAGTCGTGCATTAGATTCTCCCGTAATGCCCTCCCGTTATTATAGGGTTAATAACTGCCTTCTTCTTAACCCTACTCAGTGCCTTTGAAAGTGGTCTGTTTGCATCTGGTAAGAATATTTGGTCGTATTTACATCAACCTTGCAGGAAAAAGCATATTATTTCTAAAAGTCTACGGAACATTTGACCATGATTGTATAATCTTACCAATTATGTTTCGGGTGTCTCCCTGTTTGTATCCACAAGTAAAGTCCAAACAAGGTCAGGAGATGGGTGGTCACAAAATATACCAGACAGAAGGGCACCAAGCCCTCGGTGAAGATTCTTTCTTTCTCTTGAACACGCCCATACAACATGCAATGGTAATCGACATAGACTTCATGAACCGCCATCTCGATGGCGGAATGAAGGGCGAACGCAAAACTAAAGAAGGCAATTGTCTTCTCTTTATCAAGCTGGACTACTTTCAATAAAGAATGAAATGCCATCTTCGTCGTATTGTTAATGACGCGCACAGTCACCTGAATTAATTCTTCAATGCATCCCCATCTTTTGTTAGTTTTCTTTTTTCTTTTAATTTAAATTCTTATTCTACTGAAAACAAAAGAAGAATTTAGAAGATGAAAGTTATACAATATAATATAACAAGAACAATGAGCATGGGCAAAAATAAAAGATCACATATCGAAAAATATTTCTTTATAAATAAATAAGAAAATAAAGGCTTCAAAAGCCAGAAAGCTAAAATCATGCAAAGACCATTTTCAATTTTCCGATGATAATGTGAGAAAAATTGCTCAGAAGCAGCTAAAATGGCCCTCGAGAATATATTTGTCCAGGGGTAACATGAAATTGATTTGTGTCCGGGGGTAAATTTGTGATGTCCGGGGGTTAAAAATGTAAAATTTCCGGGGGTAAATTATGAAAAATATTTATTCTCGACCCCCGGGGGTGCATTACTTTCTGAAACAACCTTTTCTAGACTTTAAATAAACCAAAAATGTACACGTGAGAATAAAAACAAACAAAAAAATCAAAAAGAAACTTAAAGGGTTCAACTAAAACGGTTTTCAGTGCAAAATATTGATACGAATCAAAAGAGTTCTTCTATTTCTGATTAAATTTTCAAACAGGTTAAAACTTCAAAGAAACCATAAATCTTCAGGCTTAAAACTAGTTAAGTCAAGTAAGATCCGTTTTCATCTTTGAACAAGGTTTTTAAACATTTTTCTTAAAAAAAAATGATGGTGAGCAAAATAAATGAGGTCTACAACCACATGAAAGGAGATTTTTATTCACCAGGTGATATTTTCAAACCCTTGCTCCGAACTTCCACATTTTTAATGATTTTTGTTTTAAAATACATAAAAAATCTTTGACATGGAAGTAATTCCTGACGTCACAATCAGGACTATGTTATGAAGTCACTTTCCAATATACATCTGGTGTTTACGAAAAGTGTGAAGTTTTCTCAATGGCATTAAACCTAGTACTCCAATTTTATCATCCACGGGTATCTAACGAAGTATAACTCTCTCAGCTGCTAAACCATATCATTTGTTTGAGCTCTTCAAATCAAACCCTTTTATATCAGGTCTTCCTTCCAGTTGGTGTAATTTGGACACCTTCGGTTTCATCCCATCGCGAAGTTTCTTAATTTCAATGTCCATGAATTCCTGGTCTTTGCTCAAAATATCTTGACAATGAGCATGCGACAATTTGATGAAATTATTCCCCATACAAAACCAATGTTTATTCGCAGCGCTTTTCTTAGTCGCTCTCTGTGCCTCTCTATTGCTGTTTCGTTTTTTATCGTAATCCACAATCTGTGCACGATCCACTAAAATCTCTTCAGCTAATTCTTCGATTTCGGTGAAATTTTTTATCGTCATTTCCGTTTTTTGACTGTTCAAAAGATCGTTTTCCATGTTAATTTATTAAAATTTAATCACACTTCTGAAAAAAGTCAAAGAAACTAATTATGATTATTGATGATTGTAAAAAAAAAATATTCAAAAATGAAACAAATTTTTTTCAAATAAAAATGATACTTTTAATCTTCAATTTAACCATTGCAAGAAGAAAACTCATCATTGAATTACTTTTTTAGTGACCTATTGTTTGGTCAAAATCGCATTATACTACCATGTTGGACTTCCATGCATGTACTATATATATGACTTTATTTTGCCTAAGTATAATCAAATTTACTTTTATTGCAGAAATATATGCAAACAAAGAAAGGAAATTATGATCCTACTCTACCCCCACCCCCTAAAAAGAAAATAATAAAAAAGATAAAACAAATAAATTGATCATCAAGATGTGCAGGAAACATAATAAGTCACTGATTTACTTAAGGTAGCTAAAAGTACCAAAAAGTAGTACCTCTTTTCTGGCATATGGTTAATATGTAGTGAACTGTTTTGCATCAAAAGTGAATCGACGAACCCTTTCTCATGCAGCGAAAACTTCAATATATTGGCCTTACAGTACTTATTCACCCTTTTTTGTGCGGCTAACCTGAGAACAGATTGTGTATTTTCTTGCCCAGTATGCTAAAGGGCCGCACACTGTGGGTCGTGTTTTAACCGCTTGTCAGTTGGAGCAACTTCATAAAAAATAACATTCAATTCTATTAGCCCCATCCTCGCTCCATGAAGGAGGAACTTGAAATGAATTCCTTATATATTTTATCCTATTGGCGAAATTTAACACTATACTGTGTAAAAACTTTTGTGTGAAACCTTTTAGCCAGTATTATGTACTGTCTATCCCTCAGTAGATGTCCAAATATTATCCCGAAACTCCAAGTAGAAATTGAAAAGTTTGTCTTTTTGTGACGGCACATTAAAAATCCAATTTTTAACAAAACAATTGAAAATCCAGTCAAATTGAAATTATACCACTAGCCGGTTCATGCAAAAAAAACTTACAGAATATTTCTTAATATCTTCTTACTTATCTTATTACCATAAAAATCATCACTTAATTATCTCAATATCAACAAAACCATGGCAGCAATCAGCATCATAAAAGAGTAGGCGCCGTGGTACAGTGGTCATCAACCTTGATCCCTATGCAGGAGACCAAGGTTTGATTTCCACTTGGCAAGTGAACGAACCTTCGCCGAAAGAGAAACTGTGTTAACGCTTATTAATAGTGTTTAACACAGTTGCGAGAATGGGCTATATAGCCTCCTGTAACTTAACCGAATTAGATATAGTAGGCCCTTCTGCAAACGTTTTTTTTCCTTTTTTAGAAAAAGAAGACATTATTTCAGCGACAAAATATTTTTACTTGAGAAAATTGAACAAAACACGCTGCATATATGAAGCCTTACGAATGAAAAGAAAACAACAATCAGACCAAATTTTAGAAAGGCAGGGCAGCGCCTGATGGAAAATAAAAAGGGCACTTTTTGGGGTATTTTTGTACAAAAAGACTGTTTTTGCTACAAATTTTACCATAATCTAGAAAATTTCGTGAGGGGCAGCGTCCGATAATCGGACCCTTTAAAGGCATAAAAAATGGTCTGACAATAGACAATCAGAAAAAAGTTTTCATACCTTATTGCATCGTTTAAAGTCCAGTTTTAAAAAATCTGCTAAATACAAGAAAAAGTTCAAGTGTTCGTTCTTCTGTTTCTTTCAGCAAAAATGAAAATGTGGGGTTTGATTTTTTTGTCTTGGAAAATGCGTTCGCCAATACTGTGAAACGGTGTTACTTGGGAACCTCCAGTCAAACATGGGATGTCAAAAAAGACACCATTTTGATGACCTTCCAAGATCTTGTGAATGTTGATGTTTGAAAACGAAAGTAGAATTCAATATCACTCTAGTTTGCACCAAGTATACCAATGAAACAAAATTTGAGAAAACAGCAAAATCCTAGCAATTAAAAAAGCTGTGGGAAAGCTAAACAAGTGCAACACTGAGCTCTAAGAAATCCACTATTTTGCAAGAAAGTTAGAGATCAGTGAATTTTGGTTTCCACTAAGGTTTTATCAAACGCCCATTTCGAAGGGCGGCATGAGTACAACGCGGCAAAAAATGGCGGGGTGGTGATACACAAAAACCAGGTTTCAAAAAAAATGTTTTGGCTCCCGTAAATTTAGAAAATCTAATTAGTGTGCTTTTACTTCACGGGTCTCTAGAGATCAAGAAACAAAACAAAATGACGATGAACTGAGTGAAGTAGACATTTTACGACTTTAACTTTCATGTTTTTTTTTTAATTGCATTGGAGTAATCTGATATGTTCCACTCTTGTTTTGATTTTGATGTGTGATTGATAAGCTTGGTTAAATCGTCAAAACAAACTTGTTGTCAAAAAGAAGACCAGATATTTGGTAATCCCATGTTTGACTGGAGGTTCCCAAGTTACCCCGTTTCACAGTACACATCGAAAACCCCTGGCATAGAAATAACTAAGAAAGTTAAAGTCAGCGTACATAGAAAATAATTGGCTGGCATGAGAATTCAAGAATAGTAACTTCACTTGCTTCAAGACGCTTTCACTGCATCTCTTTTTTCTTCTGTTCGCCCTCTCCCCTCACTCCACTTTCCGCGCTAAGAATCATAATAGCCTGTGTTGTCCCCATATTGAAAATCTCAATCGTGGTAGCCAAAACAAAGATCACGCACGGGTGGAATCTGAAATTTCTTTCCCAAAATCCGGTGTAAATTCTCACAGAATCCATACTGTACAAGGGCATTTGGGGTAAGTCTAAAAACTGATGATAAAATCACCGGCCATGGGAAACAAATTCCCCGGACGTGAATTGAGGGGTGACTGAGGGGTGCTCATCAAACACAAAAAAAACATGTCATAGATGGCCCTTTCTCCATCACCTCCTTCCTAACTCCATCATCCCTTTTGAAGGCTGTTCCAGTTAAAGTCTGTTACTACAGGGGGTGGACGACACAGATTTTCTGAGGTAAAATGTTTTTTGAAAACACTGGATTTACAATACAGAGTCATTTGTATCTCTTACTTTCTTACAAGTTTAAGCGAAATATAATATCTGGAATTTCTGAGGGCTAAAGCCTAAGATTTGATGTATTTTCCGTGACCTGTTGAAATTCTTGCCAGATTTCCAATTGAAATTTTAATCCAAAATTTGAGTCGCCCACCCTATATTAGTATTTTTTTTCAAAAGGCCTGTTTAAAAGAGTCTTTGCTTTTTAGATGAGTTTTTTATTATATAAAAATGTGGAAAGATAAAATGTGAAAGTTTTATATTCAACTGTCAAATAGATTCAATTGATATTTTCTGCCAAATACTGTCAACGGCTGATACATTGCATTACTCTCTCTTAATTTTCACAGGGGTGACAGAATTAGGGAAGGAGTGATGGAATTAGGGAAGTGGTGACTGAGAAAGGGCCATCTCCATAAAAAATATCAGATTATTAAGATTAGGTGGGCATCTAAAAATTATATTGTTCCCATCACCCATCTGCATAAATTTTTTCTCTGAAAATCCAATGGGATTGGGAATTTTTTGATAATTTGTTAGCTACCAACTTATTGCTTTTTTATTAAAAACAGCTACCTTAAGGGAACTAATTTTGGTGGGAACTTAGTTTGGCGGATTTGGTGGACTTGGTGGATTCGACCAAAATCTCCCTAATTACGTTCCTGCCAAATTTGTTTTTTTCTGCATTCCGCCAAATAAAATTCTCGCCAAATAAAACTTTTTGAAAATATGAACCCTTTGAAGGTGGTTTTTGCTATTTTTTGCTAAACTTTTCAACATGAACCGCCAAATTAAATTCCCGTCAAATTTAGTTTTTTCATCAACCATCCGCCAAGAAATTAATTTCCCTCTGATAAAGCTTTTTAAATTAAATTCCCACCCAAATTAGTTCCCTTAACCTTTACAACACGAAGGATGACAATTGTTGTTTTTATAGATGGTCGTGTAAACAGGCCTTTAATCTTCAAAACGGTTTATCTTATCGTCTTATTTTCAAAACAAACTATAAAAAATGGTAGATTTAAGCAGTGAGGACATAAACTCAATCTTGCATCTTGAGAGCTCTGAAGGAGTTATGGCCTTCTTTAAGTATTTAGAAGCTTTATTAAAGATTTAAAAACTGTATATTTATTCGGTTTAACTATTTGGGGAACCCATAAAGAAAAAAGTTAGTGTTTTTATAGTTTCTGTCTCTTTCTATAAATGTTTTAAGTATTGCATCAGAAAGAAGTTTTCGGAACATTGATTTTTCATAAACTTTGTGTTTGGATTTACCATTTCTTTTCAATTTTGAACTGAGTGTTCAGTTTGATATTTTCTGAAAGGAAAACAGCAGGGCTTTCCAAAAAGGTATAGGTTTTTTTCTGAAAATTATTTATTCAAAAGTTATATCTGATTTCGTGGAAGTTGATTTTTGCCCTGCGCAATGAGTGGAAAATGCAGAAAAATAAGGGAACAGAAAGGTTAATTTTCTGACTTCATATAATTTCTTTTGGATTTCTTTCTTTAGTAACTTATTGATACATATTATGATACATATTTAAAAATCATCTCGTAAGAACTACTTGGCACCACTTTTTTTATTTTTTTGCCCAAAAAGTGAACATAGCGAAAAGTTGTAAAATTTTTACTAGTTTTTCAGAAGTTGTAGAATTGTCAAAATAGATATTTTCTGACTGTTTTATCTAAAACTACATTTCTTTAGCTTTTCAAAAAGTATTGGTTGTTCTGAAATCTCTTTCCGTTCCAAAGTTATGTGATTTTGTAAAAGTCAGCGCGCTGAGCGGTCAATTTTTATTAAATCAGCGCGCTGTAAGGGTTAATGTGATGAGCAAAAAATAAAATTGTTAATTTTGTTTTATCAATGTAAAAGTACATTTTTTAACTATCATAACGGAGAACGAAAGTGAAAGTGAACTGTATGAAATATACTGTATACATGTATAAATAGTCTCAGGCATCAAATAAATATTTGATTGAAAATGTAATACTGGCATCAATTTTCAAATAACCTTCTAAGAGAATAACTGTCCAGCTTGCAGGATCAATCTCCCCCTTTTTTAAAGTTTTTTTTAATTCTGCCCTTTTTTAAAATGCTCTTTTCAAGGTCGCTTATTTTAAGGGGCGGGACAGAAATCACTTTGCACTTTATCGCCGAAATATTGCATGATTAAGTTATGTTGCAATTATGATTTGTTGATTATATTTTCTTTCCAAAGAGCCGTATTATTCGAGAATCACTGAAGATATTTCTACTATACAAGCTTTAAGTTAGAAAGCAAATATTTTTTGAAGGAACTTTGCAAGTGCAAATAAAGCTCAATAGAAATGTTTTTTATCCAAGCTGTGACGAACAATAAGATGAATAGAAAGAGAGAGAAAAAACCACATTTCAATTACGTATAGTAAACGTTTTGATGTGTTTGTCGTTTGTAGATCGATAATATAAAAATGTTGTACTTTATTAGTGACTTTGATGAGAGAAAAAATACATGAGTGGTATTTTATGTTTTGACATTTTCAAAAATACGTAAAAAAATGAAGTTTGTTGATTTCACAGTTGCTGGTTGGAATAATGAATATATAAATATCAGAAGACCGTATGAGAATTCTACAAAATCATGAGATGAATAAATTTGATGAGTCAACAATTTTGTTCAACTTTCATCATGACATCATCAAAGGGAAAGAAAGAATTTACGATGTCGTATAAAAAACATGACATAAAACAAAACAAAATGGTAGCTGGAACTACGAGGAAAAAAAGGTTGATTACATCAGCAATAAATATTTTGTTGAGCACGAGATTTGTTCACTGCTGGTCTGATAGTGCTTGTGAGTAGATCAAACTTGTTTGAGGCAGTTTTGCATGAATAAAAAATGGCTTCCGCATCAAAGAGGAAATATGAACCGCTGACACCAACAACAAACATTCATAACCTTGTTAGAGAAGAGGATGGCAAAGTTATTGCCTATTGTTACGATGAAGACGATTTAGATGAAAATAAAGTGTTAAAAACACTTCTACCAACAACGTCGGTGAAAAAGAAACGAAAAATTCCTTGGCTTGTCAAAAGGTTCAAGAAAGTGGTCATCAAATGTCAACCACCCATCGACATTACACTACAACAACAGGAGGAGACGACACAATACCAGAACATCAATGTCCAACAAAATTATACACCAATGGTCCAAACGACTTTTGACCCTGGAGATGGCAGAGTTGAAACTGTGGCTCCATCCGATCTGACTAATTTGGATATGTTTCGTACTCCAGTCTGGCATTCACAAAGAGGCTCTTCTACCATCGAGGAATTCGAGAATGAAGACATACATCAAAATATCGAAAATGGCTAATTTCATAGAATAAAATAACTTTAGACAAACAAACAAAGACAAACAGAGACAATTTTACAAAAATGAACAAGTCAGTAACACACGCTTTTGAAATAAACACAGGAGTTTAAGAAACAAACAGTTCCATGGGTAAAAAACACAACAAGACAAATATATGGTTATCTAGAGTGACACTTGTATAGTGATACATACATTGATACTAGAAAAAAATGGTTGCGATTGGGGAAACCATAAAAATTAACTTGAAATTTTTTTATGTTTTTTTTTCATGGTACCTTAATACTAGTATGTTATTAATGATAGTTGTTGATATTTTGTTTGTTCTACCTAAATGAAGACAAAAAGGTTTGTTCAATTCAGTTCTGTTGAAAACATTTCATTTGTTGTTTTTCTTTCTTTTTCATTCCCAAAATAGGAAAGAACTTTTGTTTAAGGACTTTTTGGTTGAAGATTCTTTGGTTGAGGATTTTTCGATTGAGGATTTTCATTCAGGTTAAGGATTTTTCGGATTAAGGATTTTTTGGTTAAAAATGGACCTTTTGGTTGAGGATTTTTGCATGGATAATTTTTCAGTCAAGGATTTTTCAGTTGAGGATTGTTTATTCAACCAAAGAATTTTTGGTTAAGGATTTTTAGGAGAAGGAATTTAGGATTTTTAGGTCAAAGATTTTTCAGTCAAGTACTTTTCAGTAAAAGATCCTTTGGTGAAGGATTTTTTGGTTGAGGATTTTTCAATGAGGATTTTTTGGTTTAAGGATCATTTGGTTGACGATTTTTCAGACAAGGATTTTTCGGCTGATGAATTTTCCGTTGGGGATTTTTCAATCAAAATCTTTTTGATTAAGAATCTTTTGGTGGAGGAATTTTTCTGTCAAGTATTTTTCTGTCAAAGATCTTTCAGTCAAGTATTTTTTGGTTCTGGATTTTTTTATTAAAGATTTTCAAATTTCTTAAATTTTCAAAATTGATAAGTACTTTTTTATTTGGTAGGATGACTTCTATGGCAACAGGCAAGGTGGTAGAAAAGTACAGTTTTGAAATGAAAATTTAATAAAAAACACAGTGTTGAAAAGGTTGTGATTTAGAATTAATTCACTGATCATGTTTTTGTTGAAAGTTTGAATTCGTGATGTTTGAGGAATTCCCAGAACAAGGAAATTTCTTCTCAAAACAAGTCGACAAAAACGAGAACCACTCTACAGCTATTTTCCCCCCAATAGTATATAGTCTAAAATCACAAAACTTGATGAATCAATTTTTCAAGTGGGAAAGTACTACTACTAAAATTCATAATAATTCATAATTCATAACATTAAAATTAGAAATGGAATGCAACCTTAGCCACTGTTTAAGAAAAGTCTAAATTCAATGGTAAGAAAACCAGGGCACCATCTTCAAATTTCAACACTCAAAAATCTTACGATTTATTTTATATGAGATCAGATGAAGATAAAACATTATTCTCGAACCTTCTCATAGGTTATTTCCCTTCCAACTGAATGAACTCTTCTACGTGCCAGCTTTTTAAAGCAAACTTTTATTAGAAATTCAATGAACAGTTTTTCGCTTGCAGTAATTTCATTAAAATTTTTGATTTTTTTTTGCCTTTAAAGAAAGATTTTAGATTTATTCCTCAGTTCTTTCTAGAGAAAAAAATATTGCAACAATGGGGGTTTCTTTTAATTTCCTTTTAAATTTTACAGATTTGTGTTCTTGTAAAAATAATTATCCACTGCAATTCAAAACATTCTTTACATAATATTATTCAAGTAAAAATCAAACATAAAAACACATATTCTTTTTAATGGAATCTTTATAAGTTTTTCTGAGAAAAATACTTGTTGATGATGTTAACCATATTCTTACTGCAATTTGATAAAGAAATTGATACACGGATTTTATTTACACTTTTTGGTATTCCTATCAATAACAATGCTTATAAATAAGTGTTTTGTAAACATGAAAAAAACCTCAGAGATGGAGATGAGAGCGTGAGAGAGGGAAAAAATCATAAAACCATATAACATTTTGCAGAGATTCTTTTTCATCATTTCACATAAATGAGTGTAAATAACAACATTATCGGAAAGAAATGGCAATGAATCAAGAATTGAAAACGTTATATAAAAACACAGCAGTCCTTACAACTAAAAACAAAGCTGACAGGCTATCGAGGGACAAACATGGCAATGTTTTGATGGAAATTATTGACGAAATTGATTCTGGTGACATTACTGCAGCTCAACAACAAAGCTTTTTACAACCACCAACAGGAAACGGCTGTTTAAGGCGGTTCAGAAGAAGACTTGTCATCAAATGGAAGATTTTAGTTAGCTGCCGAGGAACACAGAATATTCCACATTTCGAGACACCACCTCAACCTGATGACATCGCCAATGAGAATATTCAAAACAGTAGACAAACAGAAATGATCCAAGACTTGACTTATGATCCTGGTGATTCTAGGCTAACTATGACATCCTCATCCAATAAAGACTTGACACCTTGGCATTCCAACGTCTGGCATTCACAAAGAAATTCTGACTCTCCTTTAGAGCAATGGGAGAATGAAGATATGACTAATAATCCAGGGTGATTTGCGAAACATGAGAAATTTTGGCAATACCCATGGTCTACAAATTCAAATCTATCCAATATTGATCAATGATTTTTTTCTAGTTTTTCTAGAAAAACATGTAAGAACTACACTTTGAATTGTAAAAATATAAACATAATGACAAATCTAGGCATGCCTTTTTTTTAAGTGATATTCCTCTTTTAAAAACATGGTAAACTAATGTGTCAGTATTTTTTAATTGTTAGAAGATTGACAAGTCAATCACGTTTTGAGTTTTTATGAGTAATCTTTCAACTATGATTTTATTAAAAAAGAATGTTCAGAAAATAACAAACTTACGTTTTCCGGATGAAATCAAACAATCGCTGTCCTTCTGGTGATACTCCAATCCCCACACGTTCTTTCGCTGTTCTCAGTCGCTGATCAGTTTTTTCTTTATCCAAATCTGGAAGTGGAGGATCGCCTTTCGATTTTTCAATCAATTTGAAACCGCCATCGCTTGAGACTAACTTCAGATTGATAATAGATACATCACAAACTGCTTTTGATTGCGATTTTGTTGATACAGATTCTGAATTTTTAGGATTTTTTTGTGTTAAGGATCATTATCGTTTATTAAGATAAAAAGTTATGACTGCCAAGTTTAGACAACACTTTGAACTAAAAATCAAATAAATTCTTGTTAAAGTTACAAAAATGAAATCCAAAGATTTTAGACTATTGTATTAGGTTAATGTTAACCAGGAGTAATCAATCAAACTGTTCAATTGTTTTGCTTTTTTGAAGCAAGACATATAATTGGAGTTGGTTCTTTATTCTTGATTTTTATTTTTTTTTACTAATCTAATTCAAAGGAGCACTAAAACTGTGAGTGTTCAATTAGTTTTGGTTACGGCACCTAATAAAACTCTCAACAAAAAGTTTGACAAAGTTTGATTGAAAAATCTGTACGATTCTTTGATTAAGCGTGCCTGGATAATAGAACTCTCACAATTTCTTTTGATATCACTGAGGAGGCTGTTGGCATACCTGATACTTCCAGTGTTTTAGCACAACCTTTTAATTTAATTGATTTTTTCAGTCTGAAAACTCTTTCTGTTGTGCTTTTGGTGCACTTAACGTACCTGTGCACAAAATTTTATTTTGCACCAAAAATTATTTTTACCTTAAATGAAAAAGGAAAACCAAATAAAAGATAAAGAATTTTACATAGTAATAAAAACAACTGTTGACCAAACAGACCGTCCTCTACCTTTAACCTCAAAATTATTGATCTAAAGCCTTGCTCCCATGGTGCTTTAGCCCACATTTTATCCCTGTTTTATCTCTTTTTTTAAATCTGGGGTTATACTGTGCGTTGTAAATATCATGTGATAAAAAGAATAACAACCACACGTTTTGATTCCAGGACAAGAATGAAGAAATGTTGCGCATCTGGAAAACGTAAAATTTGTCTCCAGCATTTCAAATTTTCTTTCAAAACAATATTGATGACTGAAAATCTTGAAAGACAATCAAAGAAGTTTGAAACTTTATTAACATAAATGTTTTCTTTCTTTCTTGTTCATTGGACCAATGTTGAGGCCAAAATGTCTTGTTTCCAGAAATCGGTCAGGTGAAATCACCCGGACGCTACCCAAATTTATTTACTCTTAACTGTATGCGTTGTGTTTCATTATTTGCATGTAGTAAAACCTAAACATCTTAAAAAGCTTTGTGAAATTCCGAACGTTTCAGATATCTTAATTTAACTTTCGTGTGTTCCAGGAATCTCTTCTTGGCTGCAGATTAGATCTTCAGCATCTTAAGCCATTTCTTCTGTAGTAGCCGTAACTGAGTGTCCACTTTCAGGTAACCTCTCGATATCTCCCGTTGCGTCGATCTTATAAATTAGATCCCTTAGACCTCCTTTAGTCCAAACTTTGTTCATAAACTTTCAGAGACTCTTTACCCTATAATTCTTACCCATTAGGTCATGCTTGATGATTACCTTTTCTTCTTTGCTAAACAACATTATAAACTCGAGCTTGCCAACTCAATGCTTCTGTTGCTAGTCTTTTCGTTCAAATGTTTATGCATTGCAACAAGTTATTTTTTAGCAATGCAGGGGAACCTGCAATCACTTCATTCAAAGTTCATGTAAATTATCATTTTAAACATGCGACATTGCGTTCAATTAAAAATGAAGAAATTCAACTTTTTCATTTTCGATGTCAAAAAAAAAATCTTTGTTCACTCTTAAAACTCATACTTTTTTATCAATACTCAATATTTTCATTATTACAAAAGTTACAAACTTGGAATTTCGCACATATGTTGCAAATATATTAGGGAAACAGCATATTAAATTTTATTGTGATTAGATAGGTAAATTTTAAGTTAGACGAAAAAAGCTAGGGGTGCCTTTTTTATGAATCACCCTGTAGATATAGATATATGATCAAGCAAAAAAATGTTGGAAATTTATATAAAGTTTATGTAAAGTAAAAGTGCTGGGAATGGGAGATATTTTCTAGTACCTTACCGACCCAAAATAGAACTTTGTCAGCTGATTAAAGATTAATTAAGTTCAATAGTTGAACTTTAATCAAATTGTCAAATTTTTTTCCAATATCGTGGTTTGATTAATTAGTTGAACTCTTATGTTCTATGGTAATTTGCAGTTTGACTAAGTTCAGTTCATGATATTGCAGTTTGATTAAGTTTGATTAACAATCAATAGTATCACAGTTATAATGGAACTGCTACGATATTGTTAATCAAACTTAATCGCACCTAATTAAACTAAGACGAGGGGAATTAACTCTTCTGTATACCACCGACCGCCTGTATGTCTTGAGGTTGCCACATATAATTTCTTGTTATTTACAAAAAAGTTCCTTATTGTCTCTTTTTTACAAAAATTCCTAGTAAACTTAGGGAGCGTCCCCAAATATTGTTTCATTTTTAAACGAAAATGAAACGAATGCTTCGTTTATGTTTCGTTTAACCTTC
>JAUJPO010045352.1:0-31785 GCA_032270745.1 Tiaropsis multicirrata
TTGATTTATTTTGCTGCTTCGTTATTCTAGCTGACGGAATTAGGGAGGGGGAGACGGACTTAGGCACTTTTACGGTAGTTTCCAAGGGGTTAAAACCCAATATCCAAGGGGTAAGGTGATGTTGGAAATTTCCAGGGGGTCTTGTAAAAAAGGTTTGTCAATACCCCTGTATAGTTTTAAAATGAAATAGCCCATTGGGTGTGTTCGCCAATTAGGGATACAACTCTAACGTTACGAGGATGCTTTTTTGGATGGATTCTCTGACTGTATGCCAAAAATATTCAGCATGAGAATGCCCTCAGATCAGTGTCATCTGTAAAAGTATCTAAAAACATCTTCCACGCTGTTTATTGACGACATCAGATCGATGAAGAATCGATTGTGTTCTACAATTAAAATTGAGTCGCAATCAAATGATTGTGTATTCTATTACACTCAATTAATTTGATTAAAATTTCCATTCAATTGGCGTATCGTCTGGCTCTCTCTCACTGTCTGATTCTGTCAGACCGAGCAAAATTTTCTTTAATTCAAAAATAAGGGAAGGTTTTCTTTGCCATGCAAACAGTAACAGAGAGAAGGAACATAGACCTTCTGGAGTGCTTGAACATATTAACACAAAATAAAATAAAAACCCAAGATACTTGAAGTCAAGATCATTCCTCTCTGACCATCATCCCCTGCTGCATCACCATTTCATTTCATCCTGACTGTTCACTGCTGACTGCCTGACTAGGTATCAGATATGTTTTGAATTTCAACTGCAAGAATTTTAAAATTGTAGCGCGCCAATATGAGCCGGTCTACACGTTCCTTAAAAAACAACGATCAATCAAGAGTAAATTTGCAACTTTTACCTTATATCGTGTAAATCAGGGCTAAGCTAGAAAAAAGTCATGTTCCCAAAATCACGAAAACAAGAAACAGCCTTTAGCGGCAGTTTTCACCATAATAAATATATACATGATATGATTTTGGTGCAGCAGACGCAAAGAATATTTTTGCGATAAATTATATTATCACACTCGACTCCAGGCCTTATCTGACCAGAGAACGCTATTGAGACTTCTGATGGACACATGGCTGGATATAAATGATTTCCTCTATTTTCAGTACGGTCACTGGACCCAATCTACGGCGCGAATCATTTGGGCCCTGGACTAGAGGGTGATTACATTATTATACGATAATTCTATTCAACAACCTATTGTCATTCGTAGTTCTTTAGAATCTTTTCTATTATCTCATTATGCAATCTGTGCCAATCCTGGATGAAAGTCATTTTTAGGCAGGGGTGTTAGGGAAGTGTTGTGATAGTCAAAACAAACCATACAAGAGCAGCCGGCGGCTAGAAAACACAAAATCACTGTTCAGAAGCGTTTCCAGGGCTGGAAAAAACTATCTGTTATTTTGACTTTGGCTCCCGGAAAAATATATCTCTTCGATGTGGAAATTTGGCTCCTGGAAAATAATATCTGTTCGATGCAGAAATTCGCGCTCCTGGAAAAGTACATGTGTTATGTATAAGTTGCTCCTGGAAAAAAGTACTTTTGTTCTGTTTTTTTTTCTATTATGTTCTTCCTGGAAAATTAAATGTGTTCTTTTTATGATTGCTCCGCCGGGATTGCTCCTGGATTTTCTTAAAACACAACAAAATTTTTGCTGGAAAATTTGATGTGTTTGGATTTTTCGAACAGATATTTTACTGAAATTGCGGTGCCTGTGTTTGTGATAAAATTCACTTCCTACTAGATTTTCTACTAAGTGTTCCTGGATTTTCTCCTAAAATTTCCCCTCCTGGAAAAAAAGTACAGGCATTTGAGAAAAGTCTACTGGTGGCTGCTCTTGTAAATCACTTTGATGCTTTATAATTTTGTGTCAAAATACATCGTGGTCCCATTAAGTAGAGGTAAGATGTATTCAGAACACGTTTTCAAAAAAGCATAGGAAAATATATATCTACATCTTTCTCATGTGTAACGCATATGTACTATCGAGAAAGAAAAGTCACAAAAGTCCAATGTTTGTTTCTTCCTGTAATACCACAAGCTGATATGAATAAAAGTAGTCTGGACCCATACAGGTACTGTGACTACAAAATGGAGGCGCTTTTTCTAGGGACTCTAAAGCTTTCACCGTCACATTTTCGTTTGAAATTTTCGATGATATATAACCTTTATTTATCCATGTGTACCAAGTTTATCTTGACACATCTGCTCTTTTCTAAGGTCAGTTGACGTCAATCGAATCTTCTATCATCAGTCTATTTGTGAGTAAGTGATAATGGTATGTTTTGACATACCACCACACTTCTCTAACACACTGCCTGGCAGTATGGTCGGGATTCGAACACGAAGCATTGCGGTGCAAGCTTGCGATCGAAACCTTTACACTACCAATCGGCAGAATGTCAGTGAGGTATGGCGATAGCCTTATCCAGATGGCGATGTAATGTGTACCAAGTTATCTTGATACATCTGCTCGCTGCGCTTTACTAAGCTCAGTTGACATCAATCGAATCTTCAATCATCAGTCTATTTGTGATTAAGTGATATATCTATGGTCAGCAACCACCAGTGGACTTTGCTCAAATTTCTGTACTAATTTTCCAGGAGGGGAAGTTTTAGGAGGAAATCCAGGAACATTTTGCTTAGCGAACAGACAACAAAATCTAGGAGGAAGTGAATTTTATCACAAACCAATTACAGCAAAATATCTTTTCGAAAAATCCAGGAGCGTTTGGAAATAAAACACATCAAATTTCCAGAAAAACTCTGCATTTTCTTTTCTAGCAAAAAACAAAATTTATACAACAGTAATGTGAAATAAGACTTCAAACTCGTATAGTGCCCAAAACTGTTTCTTTAATTTACGATAATATGGAAAGAGAGAGAAACTATCTAGAGTGAGGTAAGGAAAGTGTAGAAATAACCTAGTTTTTACAAATCAAAAATTAGGTCCTCCAGGTATAGAAATTCTACATGTTCCAGGGATTTTCAGTCAACCATGAAGACATACAGACATAATGAGAGAAAGAGACAAAATACATTTTACATTTTTACATTTCTTTTTAGAAAAAGCAATTAATTTAAATTTATTTATGTACAAGGCTTCTCCTGTGGTGTATAAATTGTCCTTATTTTAATTACTATATTTGATATACATTCTGTCATTTCAAGCATACAAAGTTTTGTACATTCAATAATATTTATTTGGATTTAAACAAAAAAAGAAAAGTGTAAAAAAGAATTCTCTGAAACTAAAACAAAAAAGAATTACCAAAACAATAAAAAAATAAACTGGGATGACGATTTGTTTTTCTTTGACTGATAGATTCAAATTGGCAGGTTCCAACTCACTTTATTCGGGTACGCGAACTTGACGATTTAATATTTTAAGGCTATATTAATGCACCTGTCAAAAGTGATGTATATATTCGTCTATGTATCATTTCTAAAAATTATTTTTTCGTTAAAAAATCTTTAAATTATAAAAATTCTTTCAAAAGATTTTTGTAGATTATCATAGTCTGTATACATGTTGATGTTGGAAGCTATTAATCTATCTCATGAATCAATGATTTTGGCTTTCTCCGAGAAATCATCGTGTTGTATATCAAAATCTTCCTCCAAAGGTGTTGTAGACATATCTTTATAATACATGACGTGTCTTTTACCAACATTCTTCCTCTTGCAGTACAATATACACACAATGAGAAGGAGCAGGGCCACCACAATAGTGACCGAAATTGCAACGATCACTCCAGAATCCAGTTTCTTTGTTTTACCATCTATGGTCAAAATAAACACATAACTATTTTATGAACAAATTCAGCTAGAAATAAAACAATAGTACAAATACATACCTCTAGGGAAGATTTCAAAGCATTTTGCCGTTAAAGGTAGGGATCTTGATCTATTCATATGGAAACCAAAGTCTCACTAGAATTAGTTATCTCTAAAATCTTACCGCTTGATTGGGGGTTTGAAATGACAGTCGGTTCCATGGTTGGAATAGTTGATCGAATCGAAGGGTGTACCTGAAATGAGGAGAAATGTTACTAAGTAGACGTATGATCGATTCCTGTTTCTGCGGTGATTCTCTTTGTAGATATAAAAATGAACCTAAATATCTAGTGGGGACTTTTAACTTTTTGTTAAAATAAGGATGACACATTTCAGATCATAAACTTTTCAGTGGAGTTATCAAAATCTGTGTTCTTCAATAAGGATGGGCCTTTGGGGCCTAATTTGGGTCGAAATTCTATACGAATTTTTCACTGGGGACGGTGAGCTACTAATCAAACGACATAGTTTTGAAAATCATAGTTGTAATATATGCTACTCTTTGGTTCCATGATAAATATCCTACCGTCTGCTTTTTCATGGTGGTCGCTTGTTTAGTTGTTTTCATTTTAAGTGTGGTTGATGTTTTGGTCGTTTTCATTCCAACTTGCGACTTTTCAGTCGTTGAAGTCGTCGAAGTTGTAGTTGTTTTCAATATGGAGCGAGTGTTTTGGAGTGTTGTTTTCTTTGTTGGCATTGTTGTAGTGGAGGTTGTTGATGTTAAGGGTGCTGGTGCTGATGTTGATGTTGTTGTGGTTGTGTCTTCAGAGGGGAAGGTGAACGAGGTGACGACAGGTGGACCACGAGTAGAAACTGTACCTGAACATGTTTTTCCATCTTTCTGCAATGTCATATTTCGTGGACAGACACACGAAATGGAGCGCTCTCCATTCTTGTTTGCCAGTAAACATAAATGACTACATCCGTTGTTATTGCTGCCACAAGGATTCTCACCTGAATAAGGAAAATTCAGAAATTAACTTTATATTGGAAATCACCCTACATTGATATTGGACGAACAAAATTGCTTTAAAACTGCTTTAGACAGAAGAAAAAACGGTACCTCTTAGTTGTCGAGAAGGGTGGTAGACTTTGATTCCCATTGGAGCAATAAGCTGGCTTTTTAGTGTCTTGATTTGTGAACTGTTGAATTTATTGATGCTTTTCACACCGTCCATTCTCCAGTCAGTCCAAAACAGTCGATCGTTGAAGTTGTCCAAGGCAAATGGATGTGCAATTCCTGTGAAGTAAAATTAGAAGCATTTAGTTTTTATCAATCCCATGAATGCTCCAGAGGGAAAGAAATCGACATACTGGGTTTGAAAGTAATATTACTCCTCCGGATATGTTATTGTAAAGTGACACTCGGATGATGCCAGTAGCAATTTATTCTGATACCTTAGGTTACTAATTAAACAAAATTTGATTTGAAAAGAAACTGGTTTTCATGGCACAGATAGTAATATAAGTAATAAATTTTTACAATATAATTCCTATCAAGGATGGATTGGCCATAGGGCCTCAAAGAATACGACGATTGACTTGTCTTTATTAATGGAAACCCTATGGCAATCTCACACCTTCTCACTAACAGGTTTTGAACAAAACTTATCTATAAAGATATTCTTAAGAGTGTTTTCATTGGTCGACCAAGTTTTCTATATGTATCGTCATTGAACATAAGCTGCTTCAATGATCGTTAGGGAATGAGTTATAGGGAACAATTTGAACTTTTTTTTCGAAAATCTTAAATAACAGTAACATGATGGGATACTTACCAGCGGAACAAAATTTTGTTTCAATTAGCTTTAACCCCAAGATAAATGCCTGCTCAATTATTATATCCAAACCGAAAAATACTCAACATACCTGAATCAACCAGTAGTTTTCTATTGTTCCCTTCAAAGTCTGTAACTTCTAAACGTCTCAGTTTGGCATCGATCCAGTATAGCTTCTTTTGTACGAGATCCAGAGTAAGACCATTAGGCCATTTGATATTTTCAGTGACAATCTTTTTTCTTGTAGAAAGGTCACCATCCATAGACATTCGTTCGATAGCCGAAGATTCTTCACCCCAATCGCTCCAATATAAAAATCTATAAAGTGAAGAAGGTTGCTTTAGTATTAACTTCATATCGCAAATTAAAATTAAACACTTTCACAACAGTCTTTAAGGAGAAGAAATTCTTTGTACACATGTATCATCACTTGAGTCAGCAATTGAAAATGGGTTTAGCTTTTTTATCCTTGTGAGAAAATTCAAGCTATATCAAAGCCTCCCTGGGTAAAAGACTTTTCTTTTCGAGTTCCACTGAGACTCATGGTAAGATATTGACACCAAAGTACTTTGTTTAAAATTTGCACAAGTCAAATTAGTGATTAAACGATTTTAATGACTACAAACGTACCCAGTGTGTGGATCAACAGCTATGGCTCTTGGTTCATACAGTCCAACTTTGATCAAATCAGTATTATGCTTCCCATCAATATCTGCAACCTCAATTGTCTTGTAGCCTGTATCCGTCCAATACAATTTGCCAGTGATCCAATCTACAGCTATACCATCTGGAGTATGAACATTTGTTAGGACGGTTTCCAAGGAAGAAGGCTTGTTGATTTTGGCTCGTTTAATGGTCTCATCGATAGCGTCTGCCATGTAAATATATTCGTTCTTTATGTCGAAGTCAAAACTGATGACGCCTTTTAACCTGCTGATTGCGATGGAATAATTATTGCCAGCAAGTGAAACTGTTCGGATGTCTTGGCGGTTCGAAAAGTACACTGTTGGTTCACCATCTAATAAGAGACATGTTTATGTTGCTACAAATACTTAGAAGAATCAAATAAATCAAAAGCCATTAGTGCGCTGCAATTAATAGGTCCTCGATTTTAAAAGCCAGATCTTGGTCAATCAATTAATCATAATATAGCTCTCTGAAGGGGGTCTGAAAGCTCGCTTGTATTTTCTCATGTCATGTCCTTGGTTATGACATTAATTGTTAAACTTTCAGTCGTAATCAAATTATTTTCGTTTATCCCTTTGAGAAAAATCAACAATTCTCAAATTTCCCGAATTTCCCGAATACGATTTCAGAAACATAACTGTAAAGTTTTTTTAGATTTTGAAGTTTACGTAACGTAAGTAAAAGCAGAACGGCAAGAAAATATTTTTCAAAATCAACGATCTTCGAACGATCATGAAAGTAATTCTGAGATCTAGGTCCCCTGGTACTTACTTTGAACTTTGCAGGTTATTCGATCGGGTTCAAGTTGGAATCCTTTCGAACAGGAGCATTTGAAAGAACCTTTAGTATTTTCACACTTCTGATGACAAAAACCGTGCAATTCACATTCATTAATGTCTTCGCAGCTTTTCTTGTCCGCCATCAATCTGTAACCTAGAAAATGTAAAAGGATTAAACAATGAATGTTGGTAAGAACTAAAGGGACCACGCATTCAAAAGTAAGTATATAAACTTAATAATTATATAAGTATATAAAAATTAATAATTTGTTATTTGAAAAGAGCTGATACATCACCAAGAACCAGAAGACTTACCAGGCCTACATTTACATTGGAAACCAATCTTCAGGTCTTGACATTCATGCATACAATGACCTCTGTGCGTCAAACATTCGTCGATGAAACAATTGACTGGTTCGTCTTCTCCTTTAGGACAATCGTTCTTGGTGTCACAAACTTTGGATGCTTCGATACATGTTCCATCTGAACAATTGAAATGCTCACCTGTACAACTAACACGTGGTTTGGCTGCAAAGAAGAAAGTTCAGTTTCAAATTAACAAAGTGGATTATCTTTTACTTGTGCGTAGGTAGTCAAGATGTGGAGCCGAAAAGAAAGATTTTTGAATGTACTGTGAATGGTAACAGAGGCGCAAAGAAAAATCTGATTATGAAAATCTTACGGCAATCTTTTTCGTCGCTTCCATCCATGCAGTCTTGTGAACCATCACATCGTCGAGAGTGAAAAACACATTGCTTCTTGTCTGCGCATGCGAACTTATCTGGAGAGCACGTGATCTTTTCTGAAAATGTAAAAACAAAAAGTATAAAAACACTAAATCTTAACAAAACGTTGACCCGGTAATTTATATCCTTGTGAAAAGAATAAAAACAGGTATACCGGATATATCAAATACGCCGGTTTTAGCGTTTTTCTATTGCATGAAAATTTCGCGGTTTTATTGCCAAAGATTTTAATTTCGGGTTTTTTCGAGTTAGACCGCGAAGCCGTAAAATTTTCATGCAATGGCATGCCGCGGCAAATTTAAAAATAGACAATTTCTTTAATCATGATTTAATTTCTCTGTTTGTACGACTTTCAATCCCATCATCCTTTGCGTTTATTACCCTTGCACGTTAATTACATTCAATTACAAAGAAGAAGTAATAACTTTCACGGATTGATAATTAAAACGAAAAGGATTTTGGGATTGAAACTCAGACTACAACTCAGACTCAAATACAAGTAACTATGACGTGTGCATATAAAAGATTATGACGTATGCATAAACGGAGCGCTATCAAGTAGTTCGGATCTAAAATTGAGTATTTAAAACGGTATTTAAATAAAGTCACCCCGAGATAATAATGGATTATGATGATGTGTTTCAAATGAACTTCCCTTCTACAACTTCACCACCGACCTTCTGAGAATGTATCAGGTATGGCATTATGTTTGAAACTTACCACAATTTTCTTCATCACTTCGATCGACACAATCATTTTCGCCATCACATCTCCATATTTTTGAAATGCAATCTCCACTTTTACATGTCCACTTATCTGAAGGACACGATTTTGGTGCCGGTGTCGTTTGACAATTCATTTCGTCTTCACCATTGGGGTGGCAATCTTTGTTTCCATCGCAACGCCATCGCATTGGTAAACACTGGCGTCCGCATTGAAACTCACCCGATGCGCATGTTGTATTTACTGGAAAAGAGAGATAAAATTGTTCTAGTTTGAATACCCTACTGAGCTTTGCTACGCCGCTCACTTGCTGTTCAAATTGTCAGCATGGTGACAAGCTTAATTATTCCAAAATAAACTTTTATAATTTATCCCGCATTAAAATGAACACATTCCATTGTTTTACAACTTTCGATTTTGACGTACGGATAATATTTTACAGAACAGTATATCGGGTATAATCAAAAGCAACACTTTTTTTTTTTTTAGGAAAAAAGAACATTTAACTAATTAACTTTCATACGATGGCTGCGAGGGGCCAAAAACAAAAACAAAAAAGAGAGAATTTATAACGACTTTGCTATTTTTCTTTTCTCGCGCCATAAATTTCTTACGGAAACGATTTAACGGAAACTTTTAGGAATGGCAGCCGAGAAAGGGTGGGGATCGGGCGGGCACTCCATCCATCTAAATAAGTACTGACAATATTCGGATGAACCAGAGAACCTAATAGAGCACCAAATTTGATCAAGAGAAATTCCTGTTAAAAAAAAATGGATTTTTGCGTGGTGTAGTTGCTCGACAACAAATTGTCGACTTTTATGCCGGCAACTGCATTACTACATAGGAAATGTCGCATAGATCACTACTTCTTCACTTTATAGCGGAACCCAAAAGGTGAATTTCTGAATTTTCTGACTAGAAACTTAAATTTAATATGCCTTGATCGGTATCCATTGTAACAGAAATTATTAGCGAAATGCGCACACACCTTTTTCACATTGGTCCTCATCGCTTCCATCGGGACAATCTTTATCACCATCACATTTCCATGTCTTTGAAATACATGATCCATCTGCACATGAGAATTGATACGACTGGCATGTTTTCGGTTCTAAATGTGGTTAAGGGAGGGTTGCGATCAATTTAAGGTAACTAATTTTCTTGATACAATAAGGTCTGATCCTTAATGAGAAGTGCATAAACAACAAGCGATTTCCCAGAGAGCGTAAAGAAATTTCAGGAAAAAACATCAGTTTAAATAAGTATCTGAGACACGTGACCGTGATGATTTGTATCGAGCAGTCTATTAAAAAAGCCAATTAGAAAAAGAAAGCATTCCACGAGTAGGTCATGTATAATAAGTAGTCCAATGAGAAGAAAGTCTCACTTGTTTTGCAATGTTCGTCACTCCCATCTCCACAATCGTCCGTCTCATCACAAACCCATTTCTTGGGAATACACCTTGTATTGTTACATTGAAAGAAATTCGATGCACATGTTGATTTCGGACAGTTCAGTTCGTCCGATTTGTCCGCGCAATCGTTCTCATTATCACAGCGCCATTTTTTAGGCAGGCATCGGCCGCTTTTGACACATTGGAATTCAGTTTTGGTATTACAAGTTGCAGATTGACAATTTTCTTCATCAGAACCATCACCGCAATCACTCATTTTATCGCATTTGTAAGCCATTGGTATACATTGTTCTGACCAGCATTTAAATTTGCCAGGTCCACAAAAGAATGGTTCAGATGCACAAGAAACTGAAAAAAACACAAAGAGAATGACGATGTAAAAATTATGAACAGATTAACAGCAGAGTAGTTTTCAGCTTTTCTATTTTTCAGTGTTTTTAAGGATTTAAGAAAAGTTAATCTTCTTGAAAATTGCGAAAGAAAAAACTCTCATTTTTTTTTTTGATAGCTTGTTTAATATATCGAGAACTCGTGATACTCAACTCACGGTAAATCTAAAAGTCTTCCCTTACTTCTATCTATAATCTCGCTGTTTCAGACGCGTAAAGTAGAAACAATGATAATTTTTTTTGAAAAATATTCTAGTTTCGCAAAATTTAAACGAAATTGCAAACGAGGTTTTTTACTATCTGTTTTAGAACCTAGCGTGGTTGAAAATGCTTTTGACCTAGTGTAGAAGTGCTCAGAAATTCAATTGCGCAACTTCTGTAAAATATACATTGAAACTAGAAGTGTCCAAGTTGAATAAGCTGTGAATGTTGCAAGATTTATGTAAGAAATACAAATGGATTTTGATTATTAATGAAATCCATGCCGTCTTGGCATTCACGAAAAAGAAACTGGGACAAACTTTCACTGTTTAAATCATTAATTTAAAATGAAGTGACATTACTCCCACGCTCCCGCTGTCTTACTTGAAAATTTACGGCAATTCTTTTGTCTCACAATGCTGGACTAAAGGTCCGTAGACAAAAGATGCATATAAGGTCAATTATTGCTACCAGATGCAAGCAAACCACTTTCAAAGGCAATGAGTGGGGTTAAGAGAGAAGTTATACTGTGTTTTTTCTAATTTTCTGCTATTTAAAAAAAGTCTACAACCTTTTGACCGAAGTTGCAGGAAAAAAAATTCTTAGCTACGAAATAAAGAAATTTATCTTTATCTGTCTGTATAAATGTTTCTTTAACTAAAATGAAAGTTAAAATACTAACCTTTATAGAAACAGTATAATCCAAGAATCCACAATTGTAAACTTTTCAAACCCATCCCGTGGTCGATACACGTCCAGTAACTTTTTCTCTGATTGTGATGCTTCTTTTCTCGAAACCTTTCGACGGTTAAATGTCCAAGTCTTATAAAAATTGTAAACCACACTTAAAATGAACTGATTTTTCTACAAGATAAAAAATAGGAAAAGAAAAAAAGTTGACGAACGACTTCTTGTATTTTCTTAGTTGTTGATTACGTCCACCTCACACAACAACTACTCCCTTCCTTAAAAATTCCCCGCTTCAAATTGCTTCTCATTCATGAGATTTCTCATGAATGAAAATTTACGTTGTTAATGCTCCCTTGAGACCACCATACAATCTTGAATCTTTTGCAATCGTTCCTAAGGGAGACCATGCATAAAAAACATCACAAACTATTACGTGATAAGAAAGAATCAATTCACAAAAAAACTATCAAAAAACGGTCACGTTAATATAAAATATTGCGACATGTGTTATTTTACCGAACAACAAAAAAGCAAAACAAGCACATTTTCATAGATTCAACATAATTCAAAGAAAGTACATTTTTAGGCAGACAGTTTGTCCCCTTTAGGGGCGCGTACCCATCTGAGATTAAAATCAACAGAGAACGTTCATTGAGAAAAAAAAGTACGATTTGGTTCTCACACACGAATGTTTAAAATCTTCATTCATGAAAAAAAAAGAAACAATGGTGTTCAAAAATAATGAAAATGGATGAAAGAGGGGATGTGATCTATTGTGTTTCTTTTTCGGAAATTAATATTTAATGTCCTCTATATTCGTATCTTTCTATTTTTCAACCAAAATATTTATGATAGACATATGGCTTGAATATGATTCATCGAATCCTTGTTGTCCGGCAATTAGATCTTTGTCGCACTCGCTGGTAGTGTTGCGGACACTGTTCACACCTCCCATGCCCAAAGTGTGCAATGCCTCAGATAAGTGTGGACGGCAAAGGCAAAAATCATAAAGAAAAAGGCGTAGAAGGTAGAGAAGGTAGAGAAGAATCTGATGAAGAATTCTTTAGGATTGCATCAGCCTGGACTTTGGACCCTTCTTAAATTATTCATGGAGACGGAAAAGCAATTAAGAGAGACGCGACAAGTCTAAGAAAACGAAAGGGTGAGGAAAAAGGGGTAATAAATCTAAACAGGATTTCTCAAGTTGGTAATGAAAAAATATGTTTAGGGATAAAAATAAACAGTATATGAATGGCAGCATACATGTTTTTTTATGTTAAGTAAGATTTTGAGAATAGTTCACTTATGTAAAATATTTCAATGTAGCGATAATATAAAGTTTATCTCGTAGACCCGTGACAAATTCTTTATGAAGTGACGTCAGCATTTTTGGTCAAGTTATCTAG
The DNA here is from genome assembly GCA_032270745.1 of Tiaropsis multicirrata. Lineage (NCBI taxonomy): Eukaryota > Metazoa > Cnidaria > Hydrozoa > Leptothecata > Tiaropsidae > Tiaropsis > Tiaropsis multicirrata. The sequence goes on from JAUJPO010045352.1 coordinate 12,662, forward strand.
GTCTTGTGGCTACAGCAATTTTCTTTCTCGTTTAAAAACCAGAAATAACTTAAGATTTATCAGCAACAAAAAATGCTGAGTTTATATCTTGATATCGAATACTAACTTCACTCGTCGAAGGAAAAGTATTGGAAAATTCACAACGCCTTCCGATTATTATATAAGTGTTTCACTAGCCTTTCCTTGTCTATGAAATCTCTATTTAGTTGCAGGGCGAGGTACAAGGTATTTCATATCAAATCAACTTACACTATTTTGGGTGTGGCCGAATCGTATAGAATGGACTAAAACACCTCTGTCTCAATACCCCGGTGAAAAAACTAGATCCCCAGTGGAACTAACATGTTTACTAGAGGAAGTGTTAAAGAGTCATTTTTATCGGGGCTCTGATTTGACATTTGCGTTTTTCTTCGAGCAGAAATTCTAGCTATGTTTTCAAGGGGATGACGTTAAACCACCCGATTTGGGCATAATATTTCGTGAAATTCTATTCTACTGGGGCTTGAACTTCGGATCGTTTTTTTTCCAACTGGAATGCGCAGATATCAACATCGCGTCATTTAGGTTAAAAAACAAAACGTTTAATACAACTGTGATTCCGCAGGCCTAAAACTGTAAAAGACTAGACTTTTCTAGAAAAGTGAAATTTAATGATATTGGGTTTTTCAAAATAGTCCATACCCCTGATTGTCGAGGAAGTCGGACACGTCCAGGGGGAGGGGGTGTCACTATGGTAGCGTATAGGAAACTTTGACGTTTAAAAGACTCTTTCGTGACTAGTTTTTCAATAATTGGGACCCTCAATGATACTCTTTTCAGTTTACCACCCTTAGATCCATTTATATCCGACAAATTTCCCTCAAAGAATCCCACCATTGAGTCAGGGAAAATAACCACGCCAAGCTGCCAAGGCAGGAGGGCGCACTATCTTAAATAACAAAAAATTACGAGAAAACCAAATTTCAACTCCATATATCACCTAGCCTGTCTATATCACTCTTCCAAAAGTCTCCAAAGTGGTTCATATAAAACACTAGGACTTTTTTAGATCCATGAATCCCCAAACTTACGAGAATAAAATGGATTCATAAAGTAAATAAGTCTGTGGAAGACCACCAAGCAAAACACAGACCAACATCAAACAACGACTTCACACCTCTTACAAAAAAATCACAAATAAAATAAAGTTGATAAAAATGGCCCATGATACGACCTTTCTTCAAAATGAGATTTCAAAATAATGGTCAATGGAACATTATGAAAATGAGTCACAGACCTATGTTCGTTAATTTTTTTCAGAATTGCTCTTTTTTATCGTACCACATAAATTTTTTTCTTCTTTTATTTTTGTTAATTTATTCTTTGCTAGCAGGGGGCTAACAAACATACATACTTTCCTCAATTTTCTAAGTTTCTTAACCTTCTTTTTTACTACGAATTTCCATTCAAATTCTTTATTCATTCATAAAGTTAAGAGTTAGAAAGGAAGTAAACAGAAAAACAGTGACTTTCTCGAAAGTTCCAGTACTTAACTTTCAACGAAGAAAATAGAACGAAGTGGGGTCTCAGTGGCATCCCTCTTCTTTGAAATGATTTTCCATTGATTCCAGACGAATCAACTGTTATGTTGAAAGCAGACGGCAAAACAAAAATTTGTACTTTGATCCTGGGTCTTTTATGGATGCTTTCATATTTTTACTTTGTGCTTAACAAGATCCAAAAATTGCCCAATCCCACAACATTTTCTATATGATTATAATTACATCTTTTCCTATCCCAGGAGGAAAAGAATGGCCCAAATTGCAGGTCTCGATGGAATTTTACATTTTAGTATTGAAGCTCTTGAGTACCTTAAGGGTACAAATTTTTGGGTTTTTTATATTATAATACTCGGAAATGCCTGAAGCATATCTGTTGTATTTTGTTTTCGCTAGCGAAGTCGACCCTCAAATTCGCCAATGTATCACCATCGACATAGGAATAAATAGATTTTTAACGTCTTTTGTTGAATTTTTGTTTCTTTAAATTAAGCGAGATGTCACTTGGGATTAATTTGTTTAGATCTGCAAATTAACGTCAAAAGTCTCAACTGTTGTAATTCTATATAGATGATTTTAATACCTCAAAGTGCAGATCATTTTCCGAGAGTGCAGAATTCTAACGTTCATTACTTTATTATGCAAACTTAAACCAGTATATCTTTTTAAACAACAAAAAATTCATTTCAGGCCAGGAAGACGATTTGAAAATGTTAATAAAGTGCAATTTTTTGTTCTCCAACTGCTATTATGTCGGATCTTGAAAGCCAAGTTATTTTCAAGTTTTTTAAGATCATTTCGTTGCTCAGCAGTTTTGAGAACTTTTGGCAGCCCATGAATATATATAACATGACGGAATTTGGACGGATGTTAAGTAACTACACTCGCATTTCTTTTTATAAGCATAATGCTAAGCATATCTCCAGGCTGAGAAAGCTCATCATTCAAATTTCAAAAGTGGACTTGATGGGACAAAAAGAAAGAAAAAAAGAATTGAAAGTGAACACAACGAACGCGAAACAAAGAAAGGAAAGTGCAAAATTCTATGAAAAACCTACCCTTATTCTTTTAATTTTTGACCATTTTCCCTCCAGTTTAAGCAGTTTAAGCAAGTATTTTTTTAATTTCCCTACCCTTACAGTGATGGCTTGCCTTAGGCCACACAATCCATAAGATGGTCGCCAGCATATATAAGTGCTCTGCCCCCGGATCGTACCTTAATCGATATTTTTCTATGGTATGGCTCAAAAACTGAAGCTCGCGTGCCTGCTTTTTTTATTGGCGTCACATCTGAGAGTTGCCAATTGAATCAATTTTTGGCATTAAAAACATGATGTGACATTTTTATTTGAGAGTGGAGGCCTTAACCTTTATGGCCTTAAATCTTTGAATACTAAGGCACTTGCATATTAATTTTTCGTGACACTCTTTACATTATTCAATTCAGCCCTAGTATAGAAATTTTGCTAGGCTATAAAAACGTTGTCGTTCTATATTTTTCATATTTAGTATTTCCTTATGTTATGACGCGAGTCTCTGAGAATGCTCAATTATGATACATATAGTATGAATGACTGTATTGAAACGAAAAACCTGAGGATCAATGCATTAAAATAGAAAGTTTTGTATCAAGTGTTCGATTTCAGTTTCCAGTTTTCTCCGCAGTCCCTTTGATGTTACGAAATTCTTTCTTTTTATTGAAAACAATCAGATAGAAAAACAAATACTTGAAAATTTACTGAATTCTATTTTCTCCTAAAAAAATTCTGAATTCTTTTTGCGCTTCGTTGCTAGAATTTTTACCCCCTGGGGAGGGGTACTCCCCTTATGATCCGACGGGGGTGCGCCGCTTTTAAAAGATGGATCCACCTACGTGGGATAAATTTTGGAGATATTTTGCCAAAAATTGTGAAAAAGGGACCCTGAATGGGATTCAAATTTCATATTTTAATAATTTCCATATTTTTCTCAAATTTTCAAAAAAGGGACCCTGAGAGAGCGATTTTCAATTTTCGTGTTTTTGCCTGACCCTGTACCCTGTACCCTGACCAGGAATATATCCACGTACCCTTTTTTGCCTAAGTATCCCCCCGCCCCCCACCATCTGTTGAGTCACAGAAGAGGGCCATGAAAGCCAATCTCTGTGAATGGAAGTGAATTAAATCCTAGAAAACAACCTAAAATAATAGGATTCAATTTTCTGGAATTATATTATTTTCAGATAAATTAGGAGAAAACCCATTGGTCTCAACAAATGACCAACGACCAATTAAACAAGCCGTATCAGCGACCCGGTAGAAATTACTTTTTCGGTGGGGATAAAATATGAGTAGTTAAATTCATGCAATGGGTGGGTTTTTCAGCTTAGCTTCTTTTTTAATTGAATACAAATCAAACAGAACATTAAAAGAGGCCGAAAAATAGTTTGCTATACTCGCAAACTGAATCAACTTCTTCCGATTGCCAGCTCACACAGTCTTGATAAAAGAGTTGCACTCGGGACTTTGCAGTCTGTTGTGAATATTTTGCGCCGTTTGGGAAATAGCACGTATAGTCCGGTTTGTCTTGACGAGAAATTTTCGCTTCCTATTCTTGAAAGAACACTCTTATTAACTTGGATCCGGAAAATTTCCCCGAATATTAAAGTGCGAAATTAGAATACTAGTTACCACATAGTCAATCCTTTTTTTTATTTACTGCCAGTAGAATCATCAGAACCATCAACTCTGCTGCAGAATCCCCAGAACCATTAATTTCTGTCGCAGAATTACCAGAGTCTTCAATTCAACCACCAGACTCGCTACACTACTGCATTTTGCCAGGGGTATATTGAGCAAGTGGGTCACATATTAGGGCAGCTTTGCCGGGCCATGTTACATATTGGGGCAGTTCTTCTGGTCACATATTACGGCAAGCGGGTCACATATTAAGGCAGGGTTTACATATTGGGGTAAATGGGTCACATATTAGGGCAGGTATCACATATTAGGGCAGGGGTCACATATTAGGGCTGTACAAGGTTGCTCTAAAGTTTTCAGCACGACAAGAGTCGTATAATTAAAAGACAATAAAATAGGCAAGAATCGACTTGCCAAGATTTAAGATTATTTAGAAATAATTTCCAAAAAGAAATTTGATCTTGAAAAGTTTTAATATATAAGTTGGTATTACTTTTAGCTTTAGAACATTCTCAACGTTTTGGCCAATTTCATCTTGAGTATTCTTATAAAGCGTATTCTTATAAATGAAAGTGTGCATTTTTGTTGTTGACTGGTTTGAAAAACTACAAACGTTTTGCCGCCTCAGCATATTTTTGACTGAGTGGTCAGAGCTTCCGTACAGAGTCCTTTTTGGGGTATTTTTTTGTTAAAATGAGCTAGGACAAACTTTAAACGACAATATCTCCTGAACCAGAAGGAATTAAAGATTGGCCCGGATGGCCGAAAAATGCTAGGTTTTTCAGCCGATTTTGAAACCCCGATTTCTGTCCGAACGTACGGTAGTTTCGAGCTGAATCAAGTTTCTTGTATTTGATCGTTCACTGAATGTTTACTCAAATATGAAAAAAGAAAGGTCAAAATCTCAAGAAAGTAAATTTTTGGCAAATTTTGGCATTTGTGGAATTCAAAAGTCAAAATCTCTTCCAAAAGACCAAATTTCGAAATCTTTTGTGTTGCAAATGCACTTAAAGGGTTAAAACCAGCAAATTGGCTTTAAGGAAGGAGCAACTATCTTGAATTGTTTTTTGATACTTTGATAATAACACGTTGGAGTGTTAAGGAGATAAAACTATGATCATGGGAAGGAGATTTACAGTTAATCTTTATCTACTGAGTAGTAATAGAAAGCGTTTGAGAAGGGCACTGAATGAATGCCGACCACAACTGGGACATTGCTGTTCTTGAAAGACCCCACTCAGCTACCGGAGCCCCTTCCCCTATCTCAGCAGTTTACGTCATTGCGTGGATGACTTTTTTCGTTGTGTGAATGCGTGAATTTCGAAAAATTTAAATTAGGTTGCTTGCGCCATGCGTGAAAAGTGAACTTTCGATGCGTGAATGCGTGAATTACAAAATTTTCCCCGATATTCCCGATTTGTGAAATCTTCACAGATTTTGGAAAACAATTACGTAAATGCGTGAATTGAAGGGGGGGGGGGTGGCTTCTATAACAGATACTAAGGTCAAAAGATTAGGAATTTCTCAGCTTTTTTTGAGACCAATTACTTTGGAAATCTAAAAAGAAAACAGTTATTTTGCTATTCTCAGGAAACAAATACTCTTCACAAAATTAATTTATGTCTTAACAACATTACTAAACTGAGTAAAGTGAGAACTTTTTGAGAGTTTTTCATAATTTCGAGAAATATTTTTAAAATTTGTGTAAGAATAGATTAGCGTGTCAAAATTATCGTGACGAGATCGAGACAAATGGCATGAATCAGAAACTAACAAATCCTCTGTTAATCTATCAAAGGGTGAAGCCGTTGGCAAATGTATGGCGTTAATCTTTCGAATCTTTCTTGGCGTCCATTAAGATTATCTATCAATCTACAAGACATATCTTTCGATTACCACGTGTTAAGTCACGAATTGAAATAAGATCTACGATTGAAGAGGTTTCAACCGAGGGTTAGGTTTTTTATTCGACTCGCGCTGAATAGCGAAGAGGTTTCAAAGAAAAAGCACTTAATTTTTTTTTGAAGTGACTAAAATTTTGTGTATGATTAATATTTTGTCCGACTAAAAACTTGGTTTTAGGCTAGTTTTAACAGTTTCGTCGGACAAAGGCTAAAAAGTTTGGAGGTGACTAAAATTTGTCCGACCAATATAATTTCGTCCGATAAATTATATGGTAATGAGCGATTGGGCTTTTCCAGAAAAAGTCCGTATCCCCCCTGTTGAGGATATAGGATATCCAGGGGGTCCGAAATGTTCAATATCCTAGGATATCCGGGGGTAAGAATCTAAAGACCAAGGATATCCAGGGGTTTGGGTTCAAAAATTTCAATATCTTAGGATATCCAGGGGGTAAGAATTTGAGGACCAAGGATATCCAGGGGAAGTTCGAAACTTTCGGCACGGATATCCAGGGGGGTTGGTGTTAAGAAAAATCGACATTCTCAATGGAAATGGGAATATGGATTTTCTCTGGAAACGCCAATTAACAAGCAACACATCCATCAAGTATAACGAGCGCAATTGATAAGCGGAAAGAGTTTTCAAAATATTTTAAGTTATTTCGAGAAGGGGGTATTATTTCACAAAATTTGAGAAATTTAACAATCACGAACCACTTTTTGTGAATATCACGAATGTCAATGATAAAAAATAAACTTATAAAAAACTGAATTCCTCAAAAAGAACTTTCTCGTGTCGTTGACGTTATATGACACCCACCCACACAACAAATTTTTTGTTTCAATAATTGATAAATTTCGGTCAATAATAGCATGGTAATAGGGGATGTAAGGGGGCAATGGGATGCAAGGGAGCAATGGGATGCAAGGGACAATGGGATGCAAGGGGGCAATGAGATGCATTGGACCTTTTCAAGGGGCACTAAAATGAAAAAGAAGCCTAGTTTCTATTACAATCCTTTATTTCAGCGCCCTTTCTTCTTGGGAGTATTTTAGTCATCTAAGAGGTCAAATTTCTCACTTTGCTTGCATCTGATTTGCTGGGTCTATCTTTTTCCAGCCATTATTAACAGAAATTACTGTCCTAAAATTTTGAATTAATCACTTCAGGGGCGGTCGAAAACAAAAAAGTCAGTGGCGTTTTCTTTCTATTTGTCTCGCCCATTTTTGACCAAGTAGCGATGTTACGTTAAGCGAGATGAATCGAAGGAGGACGGCGGATAGCAACCCGCGACCGTTTGCCCCGCAAAAATTTAGGACGCTCGATTAGTTGTTTGAACGTTCTCGTTCACATCTCACCGTCGTTCCCCAATTTATCTCGCATAATATAACCTTGCTAGTCACTATGTTACTACAGGGGATTCTTACATTACAGGTTTTGCTCTTTAATTCGATATTAATCCCCACCTGTTGCAATAAACATCTCTAAGAACGTCGGTGTGAAAGTAGAAACTCTTTGGTAAAATGTACGCGCGGTCAGTAAGACCATTTTCAAATTTCTACGCTTCGGGCATATGACTACGTGGCTTGTTACACTTCTCAAACTCTTTGTGCCTGGTTTTTCATGCGATCTTTATATGGATTACCACTTTTTAATCTTTGAACTTTGAAATTGAACCCTATGATTTTCGTGCGATTCACCGATTTTTGATAACTAATTATAAAGAAGAAAAAAAGTGATTTTCCTTGAAAAGAAAACATATGCTTTGGGTAATTATCTAAACCAAAAATTGCCATATTTTGTGAGAATTGATAGATCTTAAAACTAATCGCAATTAAAGTACTTGTGAATGCGAAATGATTATTTGTACGAAAGGAAAGAAACACCACTAGACGTTGTGTTTGTCTAACCAAAGATCTGTGACAATTATCCAATAAATTCCAGAAAAGCTGGTCTGTATGGATATGCTCATCTTTTGATATCGGCATTTCAACGGAAAAGAGGTTAATAAATTGCTTGTCCGCTTGCCCCTTTGCTTTGAGAATAAACAAATTTGTCTGCAACCATTGTGCTTTCACAAATGAAATGAGATATTTAGTGTGCAATTAATTCCTGAGCAGTCTGGCTCGTCAAGACATTGTTTTCATTATTTTTCATGGTGTCTCCAGTCCGTCTCCAGAAAATTAATCCTTCTTAAAAAAAGTTCCGACCAAAGAGCGAGAAATTCTTTAAAACGAAAAGGCGAGCGAGAGCGAGATCAAGAGTGGGAAATCCCATTAGGGACACAAAAAGTTTTTCTAACATTATTTCAACGTCCAAATAACGTTCTTACATTGAAACAACGTTGTTTGGACATTAGAACAATGTTCCTTGCCTGCTGGAAAAAGCCAGCGAGAGTAGGAGATAAATGGCTCTTTGCACATCCTTCGACACTTTGAACGTTCGTGTAACTTCCTTATAAACGCTACTTAACACCACATGAAAAGTGCAAGATTTGGCTATCAATGGAACGTCATTGAATAAATAAACAATAATGCTCTTCAACAATGCATATATAAGATGGGGCCCTTTAAATAGACACAGACCTTAACAAAAAAAGTCAAGCGATTGCTTACCAATATAGCAACAACTGTTACATTTTTATAACAAGTGAGAGATATTTAAATAAAAGATGCAGGCTATTACAGTTTATACTGTAGTCATGGTATCGGTTTATGGTATTTGTTATTGTAAACCTTCGTCTTCACCCGTCAGGAATAACTTCAGTTGGTTGGCATCATCACAGCGGATGAGAAAACCTTCGGCGTTACTCGTGCAGGAGATTAAGAGACGTCTGATGAACACAGCAACACGACAAAACATTCAGGAAAGACGACAGAAACGAACAGTGCCATTGCTCTCGCCTTCCAAGAAGATCTACATACTCGGTGATGACGATAAACCTTTAATCATGGTCAAAAATTACAATAACAAACTCATCGTAAAAGTTGACGAAAAGACAATGAATACAAACTTGCGTGACGATGAACGAGATGTGCCAATAGTATGGCAAAGAGGGGACAAAAGCAGGTTTGCACAGACCAAAAAACAACAAAAAAGTGGACTAGTAATAAAAACATCAACACAAGGAGTGCCATCATTATCTAAAAAAAAGAACTTTGCAACTTCACAGCAAGTTCGAACAAGATCGGCAGCTGATTCTCCGCTACTCCCATCTTTCTTGTGGTCTGTTCCAAAAGAGGTTGGAAAAACTGGCGCTGGAGGTGGAGGTGGTCAAGCAATCAAATTTGTAGATGATGATGGGACATTTGGCTTAGATATCTCATCATCCAAAGTAACCAAAAAAGAACCAAAACATTCGTTTGTAGAGAAAGATGGCGGAGTTTTTTCACATCATGTAGATGGACATAGCAAAGAAGGAGGACAATCGAACGAAGCTCAAATACCAACCAAATTTCTTTATCTTTTTGATAAAGGTAAAACTTGTTACTGTCTTCTGTCTTAAGGGTTGTTCATATGAGGGCGGGCTCCGCAAAAAATATTTTTTCTTGACTGAAAAATTTAAATATATATTCCGAAATTAAAACACCGCAAAAAATATTTTTTCTTGACTAAAAAATTTAAATATATATTCCGAAATTAAAACACTCCAAAAAATGTTCACGAAATAAAGTGGATTTAAAAAAGTCAACGACGATTTTATTTAATTAAAATAAAAAAAACTACTGCATGCAACACTTTTTACAACTACACTTCTTACGGAAAAAAAATAGAAAAAATATAAAAGTAATATAAAAGCCAAGCCAGTAGCCTGAGGAGGTATGAAAGACAAAACTAGTACGTTAAAGAGAAAAGAAAACAATTCTTTAAGAGGGACTCATTGAACGGACTGAAGAGAAAATCAGCTCCTCCTTGAAAGTGACAATCAGCGTGTAGTTTGTGGTTATTAGAAATACCTAAAAGTCTTTTTGCGCTCTTCAATTTTGTTTGCATTATAAGAGGTAGAAAAAGTAGGACTTTTGCTCTCTGACTCTGATCCTAACCACATTATTTTTCACATTATCTTATCTTGGCTTGGGGAAAAATAGGGAAAATTGGTTTTCCGAATATAACGTATATATTATCGAATAGGGTACAAAGTGTATTAATGTGAAGGATTCACCTGAGCTAATGCACATGATCTATATTTTTGAATATTGAGTAATGGCTACTTTAACCATGTACTTAGGCAAAAAGTACTTTAAATTTAAATTGTGTTTGAACTTGATGAAGTACTATTGCAGCGTCTAAATCATCGACGAGAATAATATTTTTTTTGGAAAATCTTGCATTCAAAAATGATTAACTTGTCATAACAAAGTCATGCCAAAGTGTGTCCTTTACATTTTAAGAATTTTAAATGAGAGATATTTTGGCATCTTACAGGAAACATTCTGTCATTAGAAACTAAACCTCAGGCATTCGGAGTATTTCTTACCGTGGGTTGGGTTTTTTAATAACGACGGTTGTATGACAGACTGTCATTTTTCCGGGAATAGGCTTTTTTCCTGCGTAATAGTAAATGCGTGAATTTTGATAACCTTCTTGCGTGAATACGTGAATTCTGATAACCTTCTTGCGTAAATGCGTGAATTTTGATAACCTTCTTGCGTGAATACGTGAAATTATATTGCTTGCATGATGCGTAAATGGCGAAGTTTTTTAATGCGTGAATAGTAAAATTATCCCCTATTTCCCCTTTTTTTACGTATTTTTGCATTATTTTAAAAATGATTTTTACTTAAAAAGCTTATAACTTGGTGAATACTGAACCAAATTAAAAAATTTGTATCTCAAAGTTTAAGTTAGACTTTCCACTTTCTAATGAAATAAAAATATTAATCAAAAAACATTTATTTCGGCTCCAGGAAGCCGCCAAACACCAATACTTTTTTCTGGGACACCCGGTATGTTTGAAAAATGACACTAACACAATAGCAAAACTGAATGTTACTTGAGCTGTAAACATTTTGTTTTTTTACAGTTGGTTTTGTGAAAAAGGCTCCCAAGTGTGTTGCAGAACCAAATCTAACTTATAACTCTCAACCACTCGTTTTTAATCGACAATTGAAATATCGGTAATTCCGCCAAAACACTCATGAATAAAAAGACAGACCCAATATTAAATGTTTTTGTCTTTAATACCATAGGTGAGATGAAGAACAAGAAAGGACAGAATAAGCAGCTGACGACCATCACAATCAACCTAAACACCCAACACGATGAAATCCAAGGAGCCAAGCTCAATCTCCGGATGTTCAATCACACCAAATTAAAGGCATTTTATTTGATCAACCCTGGAAAATCCTTCAAAAGACATCACCTCAGGAGTAGTCTATATAACGTACAACAAAGTTTGACCACCAAATGGTTAACAATCGATTTCACAAACCAATTACTGAAGCTAATCAAAAAACATGGGAAAAGGTAAACAAAACGTTATTTCAGCATTTTTTTCAACGTCCAAATGACGTACAGCGGACCCATGACATCATTACGTATTGACGTTGAAACGACGTTGTTTGGACGTTGAAATAACGTTCCCTGACTGTGAAAAGTTACATTTATTTATGATACTTTTTTATTTACGAAATATTTGTACTTGATCATCAACAGCCAATCAGATTCATAGAAAGTCTCTAGAATAAAATTGACGTGAAATATCAAATGAGAACAAATTAGATAATTATAAGTAATAACCTATAATTAGCTATGTTCGCTATTAACAATTTAGAATTTCTGATAGAGAATTTCTACGAATCTGATTGGCTGTTGATGATGTAATGTTAATTTGAGTTGATACAGTCGAAACTCAATTGGAAGCAACTGAAGGGCCACTTCAAATTAGAATAGCTCACTTCTAATCGTTCAATGTTTATGGTAAGTATCGTTAAAAAGAAGGCAGGTAAACATTATGTCACGGTACTCGATTAGGAAAACAAGGACTTGAAAACGATCGGATCCAGAATGTTTCGTGTTGTGTAAGTATTTTTGTCAGAAAATGGGATTTCAAAGTAGAGTAAACTAGTCGAATGTGTAAGGATGATTAGGGAAAATCAAAAAAGAAACAAAGCAAAATGATTTCCCGATGTTTTCATTTAGTTACTCACGACCCAAAGACAACAATACCTTTAAATGTAATAACACACAAAAATGATGGAATGGAAAAGAAATTTTTGTTCTTAGATAAGATTTGAAAAACATATATTATTACCTTCTTTTCTTCATTTAAAACCGTCGTAAAAGTCTTTTAAAGCATTTTCAAAAAATATCTTCCACATAAGCCCATCGTCAAATCGATACTAACAATTTTGTCGAGATCGTGATAAGCATCCAACCACGAAGTAATATCAAGCTCATTGTTATTTGAAAAGGATACATCTTTGGTGTAACAGGACACGTTACAAATAGAATGCAACACCCAACATCCAGATGAGATGAAAGTTTACAACTTGCGCACCAAATTTATATCCATCACTTAAAAAATACGAAGAAGATATTTAGCGAAAATTGATTGAACATTATAAGGGAAAATATGATTTTAACACCTTTATTTATTGTGCAGTATATAGACACTATAGTTCTTTGGTATACAATGCTTTTTAAGTCGCTTCAAAACGATAAGGATATTTATTGTGTACCTTTTCTTCGCAAACAGAGAAATCCATGATGGTGTATTCACTTGGTGTAGGGCTGACGATCCCTGAAGTATTGACCGGTGTTGATGGAAAAGCATTTGGTGTCACACTGTGTGAAAGAAAACGAGCAGAATTTATACAATAGCAACTATTTCGTTATCGAATTCGAAATTAATCTATTTAGTCTTACAACTGCCCAATTGAGATTACAATTTTTAAAGATTTTCAAAACGCAACTGTAACGAACGAGGATTCATTTAATCACTTACTTTGCCATTGCTCTTCTTAAAGTGGATTTGTTGTGACTTTTTGGTGTTTTGTTTTGTGATAAAGCGCGAACGACTTTTTTGGTGATCCCACTTTTTGCTTTCCTAAGATAACAAACAATAAAGAATTCCGTTTTGTTGTTGAGAAAACATACTACTGCAACAGTTAAAAATCGAAACAGCCAGGAAACTGCAAAAATGAAAAAATGAAAGCGTTTTAAAAGCACCATTGAAAATCCAGCATGAATACCCAAATTCCATAAAATGCGAAGAAAAGCTTTTTGCTTACTTAAAAACTTTACTCAGTGATCCAGACCGTTCTTTTTCTTGACTTGTGTCACTCTTGTCGGAAAGTAATTCCCATGGTTCTACTCCCATCAAAAAGTTCTCCTAGAAAATAAACATTTTACAGTAATTACACACTCTGTTGTTTAAATACTTGAAAGAGCTGCTTCGTCATTAGTATCGAAGGAGACATTATGCAAATAAGTATTGTAAAAAGTGCAGGACAATTAATTGATGTCTTACAGCATCTGCACTAGTCTTGATGTTTTTCAAACGTTGCACAACTTTGGCAATCCATTCAGCTTTGCTGGTTCCTGGTACAATCTTGAAAATGCTGAGTTGATCAGCTTGCGTGATGTTGGAATAATGAATCAAACCAAACATCTCTTTGAAATCTGAAAAGAAAATTGAGAAACAACATTTTGAAACAATAGCAGTACAGCCTTTTTAATTCTCAATTTTTCTCGATATGGACATCCATTCGTTGGTATTGGACACGCGTTTATCACAGTCACTTTTTTAAGCTAAAAGAAAAATGCAAATGATAAAAAATTGGAAGAAGTACCAGCATCATCTTTGATATCCACAACATGTCTGAGATGGCGTGCTTCAATGAACTCCATGTGCTCATATGATTTCTTTTGAAAGTTTCCACGTTGAATGTTTTGTATAGCAGGGCTTTTGTAAGTCATTGAATTCCCTCCTCGATTCTTCTTTTTGGCAATCTGAAAAGGTTTTCAAAACATGCTTCGTTTTTAAGTAGATGTGTAGATGAATAACACTAAACTTCCAATATAATTTCATCTGAATCTGCAATATATCATCCTAAGTACGATGGGCAGAGATACAAAGAATGAATAAAGAGTAATGACAATATACCTCAATACAATCATTGAAAAGGAACATGGTTAAATGTTCACACTTCAAGACTAAACCTTCCGTTACTTCCATCAAATCTGCTTTTGATATTAAACTTCTTTTCGCCGACAACAAGTAAGGCTAAAGGAAAAGAAAGGAGTAGTTTTATTCCATCCCCTTTGTATATCATGCAGTCAAGATTATTACAACGCGATTGATACATTTATCTGTAAAAGCACTACTATTCAGTACATAACAATTTATTCCAAGTGTTCACAAATTATTATAGCCAACCTAAAGCACACTGCAACCATTTAGATCAATTTTTTCTACGCAAAAAAAAACCATTGACATTATCTTACTGGACAGTTTTCGATTTCTCCAAGAATTTCAAACATCTGCACTTGCGTTTCTGTTTTCCTTTTGTCTTCGTTGATGAATCTGTAAATTGAAAGGTTTTTTGGAATTTTGCAAAGCAATGTCTTGTTTATCCGTAAGCCTAAGGAACTTAATAAGATTGGAGAGAGAGAGAAATTAGTACATACGTTAAAACTTTTTTAATGGCTGCTCTTGCGTCTTTGACGTGTGCGTGATCAGAATTGTTCTCTTTTGTATGCTTGAAGATATCTGGAAAATAGTGGTGGAAACATGATAAATGAGTTAAAGTGAAAATGACGATGGTAACCCATAAATATTCATAGGAATTCGATGGAGTTTAGTGACTTAGAACTGTCATTTCTCTTAGCTCTCGTGACACTTTAAACAAAGTTATTGTAGATTAAGAAGACTATAGAATTCTCATCCTTATGATATCCACTAATTCCTTTTCATCATTTTATCCACAGTAAAAGACTCACCATCCATCAATAAACTCATAGAAGGCAACCTTTGGACAGGTCGAATCAATAGCTCCGTCAATGTTTGGCGCTGACAATCAGGATTGGTCATGCTCAACTGAAAGAACAAAAGAAGTCACAAAATGATCATTTTATTGAGTACCAAATAATAATATATAAAAAAGAAAAAGAAAAAGAAACTAAAGACCTCGACCGTTGAAAGGGCCACAGAACAATGGATTCCATTCTATATATTAAACGAATAAAACTTTACTACGGACAACATTACCTTCAAGAAAGCGTGAAATCGTGGTCGTTCTTTGTCGGATCTGGTAATAGTTTCTTTGATCAATTCGAAATAATTGACAAAACCTGGATATGCCTTCATCATGCCATCAGCCTTATGTGAGTAATTGAATGAAATAAAGTTAGTATTATTAAGTTATATTTGCTTTAGAATGGTAAACATTTTGAGCGAAAAAAGCTCAGATAGCAAATTCCAAAACTTACATTAACACAAAGTAAAGCAAAAAGAACGAAAAGACAACATACACAGTCAGTAATGGCTTTTCCAATCAGCTGTTCTTCATGCCAATTATCAACTAGGTGGTTTATCGAAGCCTGTAAAAATAGAAGAAAAAGGAAGCATGACATTTAAATAATAAGATTGTCGCAATTGACACGTTTTAAATCGACGACATTCAAGCTTCCATTACTAATGCTTACCAATAATTTTTCGTGAACATCAAGCAAATCTGGTATTGCGCCAAAGATAGTTTTTATTTCTTCAGACGCTAATAATGCACCACCTCGTTGGTTGGCTGACTGTTCAATCGGTTCTTTGAAAACCTAAAAATACAAAGACTATCGCTGTTAAATAAATAAATATTATTGTCTTTAAGAGTTAACGGTACAACGTCATGAATAGCTGTTAAATATCATTCAAACAGAAGACAAATACCTTTATGATAGTTTGAAGTATGGCAACATAATTTCGCTCGGTATGTTGGAGCTCTAAGCATTTCTGTTGACGAGCTGAAATCTCTTTTTTGGTTTCTTTCACAATGGGGGAGTCAATCATGGCCAGAGGGGAACCCATTGACGAGTCGAAAGTTGCAGATGAGAGAGAAGAGAGAGCACCCTCACGACTTTGACGTTTATTGGAAACGAAAAAGGGTGAGCCAGGAGAGAGCAAATCGCTCAACCCTGACATATTACAATGTTTTCTCTTGAAGCGTCTTTGACTACCAGTTCCAAGTGGTGTACCTTTGTCCTGAAACAAAGAAACAGTTTAGGTCAACGGTCAAAATATCTTTTAAAAATAGTTTCGTGGATCACGAAAAAACTTTTTTTAAGGCCGTTTTCGGCCAAAACCAGCAATTGGGTTCTGTCGCATTTGTAAATCCAAATACATAACTTTGTGTAAAAAATCTGAAAAAAATAATGAACCAATCTGGAGAAAATCATCAAAAACCTCTTTTTAAGGCCGTTTTTGGCCAAAATCAGCCGCGAAAAAATGTTCCTTAAAAATCGGGTTCCGTCACATTTGAGGGTATCCAGATGCCTATCTTTGTGCAAAAAAATCAGAAAAAACTAATGAACCAACTTTAATGAACGAAATTTTTTTTTAAAAACCTCTTTTCAGGCCGTTTTGGGCATTACTATTTTGCGTCTTTGTGCCAAAATCAGAAAAAACTAATGAGCCAATCCTGAGAAAAGCTGGTAACAGACGGACGGACGAACGGTAGGTCCAAAAAATATAATCTCAAACTTTTTCGCTCATTTTTTAGAAGACCTTAGCCTCTAACGCTAAGCAAAAAAATCAGGAAAAACTAATGAAGCAATTTTGCATAAAGCCCAAAAAACCCTATTTATAGGCCATTTTTGACCAAAATATGCCGAATGAGATTTTTTTTCGAAAATCGGGCTCCGTCACATTTTGGGCTTTATCATTTTGCGTCTTTGTGCCAAAAAATCAGAAATAACTAATGAACTAATGAATCTCGAGAAAAGTCCATAACAGACGAACGAACGGACGAACGAACATAGGATAATTTATAGGACCTCCTCTGGTAGGTCCAAAAAACTTACATCAATGTACGAGTACATATTTTCTTCAGCACAGACATCCAGTTGGATACTCGCCCAAAACCACTGAAAAGAACAGACAATTTTGATGAAGCAACTATTATATAAAGTTAATTACATTTATCATTAAAACTTCAATATTTCAAAATACATCAATTATGTCAAATGTGGACTGAATCTTGGTAGAGCTGTCAAAGGTGACACCAAAAAGAACATTGTTAACTTTATTTCTACTATTTTACTAAGACATGAGAGAATTTAAAGTAAAAAGGAACCTCTTGTTTGACGACGAATGTTGCTTTGACAGATTCAGTGGTCAAATCCAAAGAATAAGATTCTTCGATCACTAAATGTGTACATCCGTCTTCTCCAACAGGTGCAAAATGACCATCTAAAATGGAAAGCTTTTATTAGTGTATATTACTGAAGCGCCATTTTCAGGAACTTGATTTCAAACTTTAAAGGGTTTACAAACTTCCTGTGAAAATCCCTTTCAACAAGTACATGAAGTATGAAGTACATTGTAAATATAAACATCTTCATTACCATTTTGCAGGGTGATATCTTGCATATGCTCCGTTTCTTCATTGGAAAACCCCAAGAAGCTGATCTTCAATCCATGGAAGGGCTTCATGTTGAACGAATTGACCTGAATAGAACGTAAATGCTCAAAAGATCTAATTTTAGATTTCAATGTTTGGACAAACTTTTGCCAAATAATTTAGATTTTCTCCATTAAATTACCATTATAATTACAACTTCATGAATTGCATTGCCGTAACCCAATCTATGTCAAACAATACCTAATGGGCTTAAGAATAACTTTAACCTGATGCTTTTATTTCATAATGAGAACCATTAGCAAAATGCGAACAGACAGTTTACTTTAAGCCAACAAAGGGTACTTACAAATGTGCTTTCTGATGCTTTGAAAGATCTAGTGGAAAAAAGAACATGTCACCAACTTTTTAACAAGTTTTAATAGAAATATAATTTATAGGGTAGGTTATTTATATTCTCACTCAAATATATATACTCATGCAGAAAGGGTTATAATATTGAATATTCAATCTAAATATAACGTCAAGGTCTATGAAAACACGAAAAGGATTATAAAAGATAGCGAGGACATATCCAGTGTTTACTGGAGATATCATAGGTTGGTGTTGCGGATCCCTTTGCATCCGTTGTCCTCGTAATTTTATATTATTATCTACAATAAGTTGCTAGGATACATTTCCCCTCAATCTATTAGACGCGTAATATAAGGTTGGTTACAAGGTGTTCGAGTTGAGTTGAAAGAGTTTTTGATTTTCTTTCTAAACCCAGTTTTCTTTCTATATGAAAAAGGCTTCAAGTTTTCCCGTAATTTCTTTGTCAGTTATACGCAAAAAATGGCATACTAGCACAACATGAATGATTGTTTTAGGGGTCCTTTTCCTAACCACAAGTGACTGTATAACGTTGGGATATATAAGAACGCTTATAGGTGTTTAGTGCCCCATAAACTTTCACTTTAAATTTTAAGATATTCGCTTTTTGTAAGAAGAATACGAAAAGTCATTGTTTTTTGCTTCACAAATCTTGGCAGGAAAACAATTTGTTGTGCACAGATTTGTAATACTTGCGCAGATTTGTAATACTTGCGCAGATTTGTAATACTTGTTGTTCAGATTTGTAATATTTGAGCTGCGCAGATTTGTAATACTTTCCTGCGCAATTTTGTAATTTGGAACAGATTTTTCATAAGTAGGAATATTCAATTCCCCGAACAAAATTCATTAAAAAAGACTAATTGGGTATATTATTTCATTTATAAGCATCGCTTCTATAAGAATAAAATGACCAACTCTTGATCTAAATGTTATTTTTTGTCGGTGACTAGGAATTACAAAGTAATTAAGGTACGAAGAAGAATGTGAGCATATTTATTTTATTTATAAGCATCGATTTTATAAGAAACCAATCACTAACTCTTGATCTAAATGTTATTTTT
>JAUJPO010045353.1:0-16694 GCA_032270745.1 Tiaropsis multicirrata
CTTCAACCCCACTTGTTGCTTTTGAAAGCGGTTTGTTTACATCTGCTAGCAATAGCTGACCTTATTTACACCAACTTACACCAAAGGAAGGAGCTCATTTCAAAAAGTGCGGGGTGGCCAGTGGCGCGGATCCCATCACGTCATAGGGACAGGTCAGGGGTATAAAACATGGAAACAGCCCTTGCTTAAGGTTACTTATAACTTACTGTTGTAAGTTTGACCATGTTTGACATAGATGTAATTGTAACATAAATCGTTTTCGATCGAAATTCGACCGTAAAAGTTTGATTTTCAGGCGTGATCGTAAAAAATGTAATTTTTTAAGCGTGATGGCGTGAAATCGCAAAAAATTTGGCGTGATGGCGTGAAATTTAGGGTCTCTGGGGAAGCCTCTTTTAGCGGTCATAAAAAACCTGGAAAGTATGGGAATTATTTTCTTTAAATGATTTTATTTAGAAGAGTTTTAGCTAAAACTTTCCTAGTCAGACCCAACCATGGTGTATCCTCCTTAATTTAGTCCACCTTCAACTATCAAAATCAATATTGCCTGTAACAGGAAGTGATGTTCCACCCTCGATTCCAAGGCCCAAATGATTCAGGCCGTAGAGTGGGCATTTCCATGGGTCCGGTGATCGTGTACGCGTGTCCATCAGAAGTCTCAATAGCGTTTGCTGGTCAGATAAGGCCTGGAGTCGAGGGTGGTGATGTTCTCAGTCGGGGAAAAACTAGCCGATATTCTTGTCTATTCAAAATATAAAGCTCTTTTTAAAATAATTAGCTAAGAGCTGCCGGGGGACCCTGTTTTGCAGCAAAAACCTAGCGTAAATTAAAGTATTTCGTAATAAAGGAGGGTTTGGAAATTTTATATGAGTTTCGTATGGGGGTTTGGACTTAAGAGGGTTGATCCAGTAGGTAAGGGGGTTCAAACTCCTCCTCTAGAAACTATGTAAAGTGAATTTTCGATGTGTGAATTGCAAATTTCCCCGATTTCGGAAAAATCGGGATTGTGTGAATTTCGAAAGAAAATTGCGTGAATGCGTGAATTTAGAAAAATATTTGCGTGAATGCGTGAATTGAGAGGTCACTGGGGGCCTCTTATATTATATGCTATTGGAAAGGTAATTTAATACTGAACAATCTTTTTGCCTTTGAAGTTGACGTGATTGAGGAAACTTTGTTTCGCTCAAAACAAATTAATGTTATATACCATTAGAAAGGTAATTTGATACTGAACAACTGTTTGGCCCAGCGCTTATATGCGAATGGGTCTTTAAAGAGCACCGTGCCCGTGTTTGTGTGTAACCCATCTTACTAGCCGATGCCCTACTACCGTAATTTGCATTTTTACAGGCTAAATGTTACCTCCGTTGTATTTATCTCCTTTATTATGCGCGTACTTCACGACTATCGGCTGTGCATCGGTAAGGTAAGGAATAATAAGCTAAATATTATCTCTGTCATATTTATCTCCTTTAGTATGCGCGTATTTTACGAATACTATCGGCAAGGTCAGGAATAATCCTTTCTGAAGCTAATTTCTCTGGAGCTTTCACTGATGATTCTTATCAATTTGAATAGTTAGTTGGTTGGCTTATTTATCCTGCATATACATGCAAAGTTAAATATATATTGTACGAGGGTTAAGGATCATTAAGCCGTGAATCTATTGTGTTGTTTATTTCGTTTAAAAGTTAGTTGCGTTACAAGGTGTGTATGTAGATATTCGTCTTGAGTTTGATGTTCTGTTGTTGCCGGTCGGTTGTGACACCCTGTGTTCTGGTCCGATAGTTTCTCCAAGTTGGGTTTAGGGTGGTCAACATTGTAGACTCCAGTTGTTCAAATCGACAATAAGCTTTTCAACCACATATTAGTTGCGTTACAAGGTGTGTATCATAAAAACGCTTACCGCGGCCATTGGTTTTCCTAACGCACGCAACAACAGAACATCAAACTCAAGACGAACATCTACATACACACCTTGTAACGCAACTAACTAAAATTCACAGGTTAAAGATCGTTAACCCTCGTACAATATACATGCAAAGTTAAAAATATATTGTAGATCAATCAATCTACTTTTGGTTGGCTGCTACATCGAGGAGCCCCCCCCCCCCCCCAGCGGTTTGCATGATGTCGTGATAAGCTTTTTTTAGTTCGTGATTGCGTGATTTTGAATTTTAAAGTGCGTGATTGTGTGATCTAAGGCCTGTGTATGTAAATTATCAAGATTTTTGTTATATCTTTTGTTGTGTTTTTAGCTTGAACAATTCAACATCAATCAAACGGCCTTTGTCATTTTACTATCCCAAACAATCAGCCTGCAGGAAAGTTGAGATAAATGATTTCAGGAATGACAAAAGAATTTAAATTCGTAAATTCTCCTAGTAGGTATTTCTTCTAGAGCCTTATTCCCATTAATACAAGGTAGACGAAGTCACCGATCAAATGCAACAGTTGCCAGCCGCTCTGCTAACCCCCCTCCCCCTTATGTCACAAACACATACCCTAGAGAGCTCTGTATCCTTCCGTATCCAAACATGCAAACTACACCTTCTGCTGAAACAAACATATTGCTATCAAGGGCTGGGATGGGGAAAAAGAAGATTGTGTTAAAAAAAGAAGACAAACATGAAGCAGTCATTCGAAAGATTCACAATGCCTTTCCACGAAGGATTTACTTTACATCGCTCTTCACTAGGAGGTTATTCTCGTCCCTTAATTTCTATCAACATTTTATGGTTTGATGTCCGTGTCTTGAAATGACGTGATATTACTGGGAATGGAACCATTTACGTAAGGCCTCTTCAAAGAGCCATTGATCTGGAAGAAGGAAAGTGAAGAGATAAAAACAAAGGAAAAAGGAAAAAAATCTTTTTTCAATAAACATAATTGACTATTAATTAAAATGATAAAAATCTAAACAACTTCTTGTATCTGTTAGTACACTTGTGTGCCTAATTATAGCAATTGTAAAAATCAGCGAAACCTAAACATTCAATATGCAATGAATCCTCAAATCTAATATTCCATTCATAAATCTTTTCTTAACAAGCATAAAATGGGAATATCTTTTTCAAATTCTATCAAAAGTCGCAGCCTCTTTTGTTTCCACCGCAGTTAATCTTGAGATAGACTTTGCTTTCTTTTTCAGATTCAGCAATCTTCATCAGAGAGCAAGGACGTTTTGGGCCCAAAAGTGAATTGTATAAATTGTAATGAACTGGTAAATCAAAAAGATTTTAACAAACATGTTTGCAAGTAACACCCCCGTTTCACAGACCCGGTGGGACCCCCTACCCACTGGAAAAACAGGCCCAAAAAATCGTCCCCGGTGGAAAAATAGCATAGAAATTCGTCCCCACTGGAAAAAGGCCCATCCCCATTGAAAAACGTAAAAATATTTATATCCCCACTAAACTTTGATCGACTTAAATGTCTCATCCCCACTAATATTTCGAACAAAGAACAATAGAATTTTGTATCCCCAGTGGAAAAACTTCCTTTTTTGATAACCCCGTTGGATTTTATTTCTTTTTATTTATCCCCACTGGCAAAATAATTCCCACCGGGTCACTGAGACAGGGGTGTTTAATTGTTTTTTCATTGTAAGCTATTCTTTCTTTTCTCGCTTTCTAGATATTTCAAGAAAATCGATGAACAACTTTCATTTCTGATTCGACTTCTTGGGCAATTCTCCAGCTCCGAGAAGAATTACTTTGCTGAGCAATTTACCTCTAAGGATGGTCAAATATTGTATTACAAGATCTACCAATCTATCTGGAAGAACGAAGTTGCCAATAAGCAGAATCTTAAACAATTGGCTGCATTATTCAAAGGTCTTGAGGAAAGTGCATTGATGCAGTTATCTGATCTGACTGGAAATTACTCTTTATTTGTGTCTATCAACAAACTTGCTGAGTTTATCAAAGGTTTAGATGAAGGGGAAGAGATCACATCCATCTTGGAGAATATCAAGGACAAGCCTGAATTATTGTTCAGCAATTATACCAGAGCTGTTATCTCCATCATCAACAAAGATCATACACCAGGATCAATTATCAACCAAGTGCTCTATTTTACCAAGGGGCTTTTGTTCGGTGAAAACTTCATGTCAGCCATTATTTCCCTAAATAACAGCCAATCAAACTCCCTCACGTATAATGCTCTTCATCAACAATTGAAGGAACTGATGATAGCTATTGGTCATACTAACATTCGAGATGGCTTGACCATCAATCAGCATTTGAATCAATATTTACCGAAAATGCGTCAACAAGTCGATACAATGCTTAAGGGGTATCAACAACAAGCACAGCTTTCTCTTAGCTATTTGAAAAAAGCTAAACAGACGATTCAACAAGCTTTTGACGGAGCCAAAAAACGTCTTAAAGATGCCACGAAGAAAGAAGATAGCTTTGATACCACGCTTCTTGATTTCCTGGTTCCTAGCTTAGACAGCATCAACCCTCTTCTCCAACGTTACATCTTGAAATATAACAACAAGGAGGAAATGGAAGAGCAAATTAAAGCTATGTGCAATGCTGGCACTTCTACACCTTACCAGTGTCTATTCGTAGAATTTTTTGATAGTTTAAGCAGCGCAAACAAAGACCAAACATTCATGGATCGCTTACTGAAAGAATCTGAGGACCTAATTAACAGTCTTTTTGATAAGCTGATCAACGACGAAAAACATGTATCAAAACAGGTAAAAGCTTGAATTAATTTAAGGGATCTGTAGTCACCTTATAAGTAAACCTATTTTGCTCAAAACCCGGGGGGGGGGGGGGGGCACTCGATATTAAAATTACCGTACGTTCGGACAAAAACTTGGGTTTCAAAACTAGACCTTTACAGCGCAGTGCGAAATTTGCTAAAAAACAACCGACCCTTACGGTAGTGCCACCTCCCCTCCCCAGTTTTAGCGAGGATTTTCTGAATCTTCTCAAATTTCCTACCCTTACAGTGCACTTGGCTTTGTCAGAACCTTCGAAAAACCTATCCGTTAGGGGCCGCACGTCCGGTAGGTCACTTACCTTGAGTACCCCGGGTATTTTGCTTCTCTTTAATCATAGTTTACAAAAGCCGTGGTTTTCTTATTTGTTGTAATATACCAAAATCTGTAAATGCTTTTACACAAGAGTATGGGTGTACAACCTCTCTAAACCGGACATGATCTAAAATGAACAACTCTATATAAAGAAAGGACTGATTTCAGTTCATTTCAATCTCAATAAAGCGGACAATTCTATAAAACGGACACCTCTAGAAGACAGACACTTTTTTTGAAAAAAGTAGATCTTCTAATTACCTTTTATTTATTGTTTCTTCTTTTTCAGTTCAAATTGCTTTTCAATGACATCAGTGACTTTGCAAACACCAAACAAGAAAATCTACTTCAAAAGATGGTATTCCGTGTCTCAAAATCTCTAGAAAGATTCCTGCGCAATACACCAGACTTTGATCAAATTTTCGAACTTATTATTCAAGATTACACCATCGCCGATTCTAAAGGCATTTTTGATACCTTCATCGCAAGACCTATGAATAAAATAAAGTTCGCCATTAGCAGCACGGAGGAACTTGAAGCAGGGTCACGTTTTTACGTGCCAATGGCTGTGAAAGAGACTTCTAGAATGCTACATAATGCTTCAAGGCAAGTCCTTTTCGGTATCGATAAAGTCAAAATCTCCCTGGCTCAGAATGAATTTGTTACAGAT
Source organism: Tiaropsis multicirrata (assembly GCA_032270745.1). Lineage (NCBI taxonomy): Eukaryota > Metazoa > Cnidaria > Hydrozoa > Leptothecata > Tiaropsidae > Tiaropsis > Tiaropsis multicirrata. The sequence goes on from JAUJPO010045353.1 coordinate 5,721, forward strand.
CCGGTTGGGTTTGTTTTGTCTTTCCCGAAGAAGGTTTTGATAGATATCAGTCAAAACAGCTTGAAAAAGAAGAAGACTTTGATGACTGCATTCAAAAAGTTTGAAATAGATGTTAAGAAGCTTCACAAAAAAGTTTTGAAAGAAGTTGGACCTTATTCTGGGAAACTAAATAAAGTCTCTGAGAAATTGCTTCAGCTTTACCGAGAAGAGCTATCGAAGATTTTAGATCCTGTCTTAAGGACGTTGGACTCAGTTGATTTAAAGGTGGAAAAAGATTTAGCAGAGTATATGGTCACCTCAACCAATAAACAACCATTCAAAACACGTTTGGCAACGTTGACTAAGAAAACAAGAGGACTTCGAACCAAATACGTTCAAATTCAGAAGGAGTATATCAAAGAGTTGAAAAAAGAAATCAGAGAGATTCTTAAAAACGACAAGGCTTTGGAACCGTTCAAAAATGACCAATTACTGAAAAACACCTTCGCGTCAATTGACCGTAAACTGTTATCTAAAGTCTTGAACACTTTAAACCAAGATTTGGAGGGAATTCTCTTAAATGCTGTCTATCCACAACTCCAAGTTTTGGCTGCATCGGTTGATAAGACTATCTGTACCATCAAGAAAAATCTCAGTCGCCATTATACTAACAACAACAAAGGACAGACTTTGGCTTGGGAAATGCCAGGTGTTTACCAAAAATACCAGAGGATGTTAGATCAATACAACAAAATATCGGTAAGTACTATACAGGTACTAGAAGCCGGTTGTTTTATCTTCTTCTTTTCTTCTTCCGAATCCTTGTGGCAACATCTTACCAGGTTTTAACAGCACCTCACCTCCCCCCTCTTGTTGATCACCTTAACTTCAATCTATTACTTTTAGATGAATGTCAAAGATATGCTACCTAGGAACATCAAGAAAAACAACATCCCCACCCTGAAAATGATGAGGCGCCAAATCACCCAATATCTTGAATCCTACCCTGAACAATACATTTCCAAAATTAAACAGTTCGCCAAAAGCCATAAAGTGCAATGGGCTAGGTTGAAAACAGGATATACTGAGATTGCTGGAGCTTCACCAGAACATATTTTCAAACAAACCATGGCAAAATATCAGCAGGAGTTGACCAGATTATCAACCTTGGCAAACAAAGCTTTGCAGTTTACACCACCTGATGATTTAGAAACGCCGGTCTTCAGATTCCTTGGTTTGAAAACAGCTCAAAAGAAAAATGCTATGTTCCAGCCAATTTCGCGTACGTAATACTGTAGGGTCCGGGGTACAGGGATGTGCTGCTGGTCAGGGTACCTTTTTCAGCTTTTGTGGTCACAAAAAACACGAAAATTGAAAATTGCTTTCTCGTAAGGTACCTTTTTTTTTAATTTGAGAAAAATATGGAAATTTTCGAATTTTTCAAACAGACCCTGTATATGAACGACATCCTACTACTATAATACCCCTGATTACACATTCTGAGCTTACCTAGACTCTGAGTTTATCTAAATAATTATCTGATTGATCCTGCACTTATGTACTTCTCAGTTTTCTCTGCTCTCCCAACTAGCTTTGAGACTATTTCTACGTAAATTATGGTTCGTTTTTACTGTATCATGCTGTATATTATAAAATCAAGGAACTCCGCCTACCAGAATTTATTTTTCAAATTTTATTTTTTGACTTTCGATTTTCCTTTAGGAACTGCTTATCTTTTCGAAAAGAGTCTCGTCACTTTTGACGGTAAAGCCATTTATCTTCCCAAGGGAGTACTTGCGGGTCGTTACAAGGATTGTAAATATCTTTTGACACGTGACTTCCAGTGGAAGAATTTCACAATTTATCTCCATAATGGTAAATTTATTGTGGACATGAAGGATGGGCGAGTCGAAATAGACCGAACAAATAGAAATAAGGTAAGGAGCTCTTTCATTTGTAAAATGTTTGTCATTTAAAATATCAGCACAAGAGGCTCGTCCACCGCAGAATGGTATTAACGAAGGTGGCGTGATAATGTCGCGTGAATTTTTAAAAAGTTGGTGTTAAAAAGTAAAATAAAGCGCCACCGGGGGGCTCCACTTAGAATCTCTGTGGAGCAAGGAGATGTTCTTAGTAAAATACTTTCTCGTTTCTTTCTCTCGACTCGAGTAACGAGTTCTCTTCTGTTTGATGTCTTTGATATACAAGAAAGAAAGTTATATTAATCTAATTCACTCTTTCGCTACTCCAGGTTGAAGTTTACGCCAGGCAGCCACCAAGGTATTCAGAAGAGCAACGTTACCAAGAATTCCCTGTTCAGTTGGCTTTCTCATCTGTCCTCAAAGTTCAACCCAACGTCTTGAAAATTGAAAGTCTCATTGGTTTAAAGGTCTTTTGTAGACTGGATGTGTTTTCATGTAATGTGACGGTGTCAGGCTATTATCATAACAAAACTTTAGGTAAGATGATAATATGAAGGCCTTCAAGCTAAAAGACCTCGTTGCTAAGTAACTTTAATCTAATTGCATATTTCAAGAACTTGGATTTACACTAGAAAATAATTTCTTCTTGGTTCGTAAAATAATTCGTCGGAATAATCTACGTCACCAGTAACTACCGGTTGGCCCAGAAAAAAGGTTAACAAAGCTTAAATTGATACTTTAAATCGATACTTCAAATTACACTTGTTAAATCTTTCTGTTATCCGGTCCACCCGGAACTTCCAGTGGTGCTTTTGCCCATTATTCCTTAGATGGAAATCGTCAAACTCTTTGAGTACCTTTTGTGTCCGCCCCTGACTTTTACACGATAACACTTCCAATAAATGTCCACGATTCCCAAAAAGCTGTACTTATAGGAGACATAGGACTTTTTTTAAGTCTATTGCAATTTTTTATTCTGACCATTATTCAAAAATTATACCTAGGTTTGTTTGGTACAAACAATGCTGAAAATTCGGACGATCTGCGCATGCCCCGTGGTGGTATAGCATCTGGTCTCGTTGAATTCATCAACGCTTATGAGTTACGTCGGCACCGAAAATGCGCCATTATTGATATATCGGATATTTTAGATTACGGGAACAATGACAGGTGTCCGTTGTTTGATGATTCTGAATATGATGAGGATCAAATGTCAATTAGCAGTAAATTGTGAGTCAGTTCGTCGAACAAAATCAATTGTTAAAACAGATAGGTTTTTGGACAGTTCAATTTACTTTCACGGGAAGAAACTTTTTGCAAATTCGCAAAAGCTTATTCCGCAAAAAACTCTCAATAGGCTTTATTCGCGAAAGTTTATTATTTTAAAAGCAAATTTTCTCATTGGTGGAGCAGATCCCAGTGGGTCGCAAAGACGGAGATGTACTATTGTTCGAATTATTTTTTCTATCTTGTGAACTCTTCTAATAAAGTTGTGTCCTTTTGTGTTTTATAAAAGATTCCCCGTGCAAAAGTGCATCCCCGAGATCGGTTGATCAATTCTGTCCGACACGAGAAACAGAAATCCGGATTTTTTCCTTTTTTATGAAAAGACTCATAAGAGTGTTGTATAATCAAATTTGATCCCCAAAACTCTCAATCATTTTGTTTTTAATCGACAGTTGAATTATCGTTTTTTCTGTCCGACATTTATGAAGAAAAAAAACAAGCCCTCCTCTTAGACGTGTAGAATAGACACAACAATGTTAAAGTTTTCCAAATACTAATTACACTTTATTTTCATTTGTTTCACAGACCCGATTTCTGGACGCGACAGTTAGCATTTAAAGATGTGTGCAAGAATGAACCCAACAACAAATATCTCGTTTATAAAGCATTTACTGAGAGCATTCGAAAAGAGTTTGGTCTCATAAGTGATGTGTTATTACCGCCTTATCATGGTAAGTCCCGTTTTGGAAATCATGTCCTTAATCAGAGGCAATGATTAAGTTCTTCCAGAAAAGACCGTTAAGTTGAAGGTCTTGGATCACTTAACATAGAACAATTTCTAGATCTTGCAGGCACTTCATTGCTAAATTAGGTCTTGAAATGCTAATTCAGGTCTTCGATTGCTAGATTTTTCATCGAAAAAGTTTTTCAGTTCTTGGATCGCTAATTCAAGTCATTGATTGCTTACAGAAAAAATGTTTCCGTCCCCTGCCCCACCCCCTGTTGAAGATATGTTGAGTACTATCTCCTATCGGATTGTAGGTACGAGTATGAATGCCCCAACTTGGATATCCAGATCATTTCCCATCTGGCCCATTTTGATGACTGCCCCTCAGATGTATAGATTTCTTTTTTTCCATGATCACACCCTCGTAATATGCCGCAAAATCCCGTGTCATTCTTTTATCGTTCGTCGTATCGTCTGTAAAGTCTCCTTTCGCCCACGTTTTGCTGATACCAATTTTCCGGTTTTCCATATACATACGTGATGTTTTACTAATACAAATTTCTTATATCTAGACGCATGCGCTTTGGACACTCGGAACGTTCGTTACACATCCACCAAAGACCACCAAAGAACGCAAATCGTCATTTTGCTAAAGCTCATCCCAAGTATGAGTAAAGTCAAATCACATCTTAAACGAATTGTAAGAAAAATACAAAGTGATTTAAAAGAGACCGACATTCAGTTCTCAATCGTTGGATATGGTGGTGAAGGTGTAAGGTTCTATTCACATATACAAACAGGAAACGGTCAAGTTTTTACTGATCTAGATGGCGCCTTGACCGCAATCAAATTGATCCCCTTCACTGGAAAAGAAGTCAACGACAGGTAAAATTTGTAAAATAACATCTCCTTCACTTTGTTTGAGTTATTATGGTCCGTGTAGGAGGCCTGAGTTCCATTCCCTCTTGGAAAGTGAATATACCTTCACCCTGGCCAACCCATACTATGTATGGGGAATTGGGTATTCAAGTTAAGGATATTGGCGAACACGTGAGATTAAGCTATAGTCAACAATAATAGCTAACAGTTGACTCCTCCTTCGACAAGTACATTCCTTCCTTCCTAAACATGACGAATTTTCAACAAAAGGCACAAATCTATGGTCTTCGTTTTATACGAACTCTCTTCTCTCCTACGAGAAAACTTTGAAAAATAGGCCCTTTAGAAAAACATAAACCTCTCCAGCCTCAGAATCATAAAAGAAATGAAGCGACATCAAGAAAAGGTTTGAAAGACTTTTCTCGCCCGTCGGCCCGTAATAAAAGCTCAACCTTTCCATTTCCAAAAACGTTCCGCCGGCCCTGAATATGCGTCGTAAGATTTTTCTTTGAAATATATAAAATCAACTGCTTCCCTTTTCAGACTTGGTCTACGTGCTCTGAAGTTTGCCTCTCAATTAGATTTCCAGCCAGGATCTAAGATTTTCTTAATGTTCGACAACGATGCGACTTTTACGAATTCGCTGCGTGAAATGATTGATGTGAGTGGTCAGTTGATGTCACGTGGAATCATATTAAACATGGTCAATGCGTACGACATGAGGAGGGGTATGTATTGTACATTTTTCGGGATACAGGAGGTAGGATTCTTTATTTAAGGAGATAAATTAATTTCCATTATAAGGTAAATAGGATAACTAGTACACACTCCTCCATCAGTTTTAGCCTGGATATGTATCCATATATCCATGTATCCGAGTCTGTTTTTACTATACGGAACAAAGCTATTGAGGGGCTACGTCGTTCCTTCCGGTATTACAATAAACGGTCATATGAAGTAGTAGAAAATTGCCAAAAACACAGTATAAATGCCCTCTTAATCCCACTCAATGCTTTTGAAAGTGGTCTGACTGTTGGCATCTCGTAGCATTAAAATTCAAACATCAACATTGACTTTAAAGCTTCGATGCGCTATATGATTTACGGAGATTGAGCGCAGGTTTTTTTTGTCTGAGTTGCTTGGCTATGCTAGTTTCAAGTTTTTGTTTTTAATTTCATCTTCACAAAGACATCATTGGCAAAGACAGCTATGGACGTCGATATTACGTACGTGAGCCCCTCGGTCGAGATTCGCCGACCAGGACTAAATTCCCCAAACAAGACGATTACATCCCCTTGGTCAAGCAATCTAGAGGTGCCGTGTTCACACTCAAAGCTTTCTTGAAGAGCAAATCGAAATGGGGCAAAGCCTTACCTCTTTCTGTAAGCAAAGTCATTTCTCTTCAAAGTAAAACAGACCAGCACCAATGTAAACAGTGCGCATGCGGAAAATGCAAAGATGTCATCAATGAACTTTGTGGACTAAGTAAGGAATTTATTATTGGATTTCCTTTGTGTTAACTCTTTCAGTACCGCCAGAAAAATAAAATTTTAGGATTCTAATATGGAAAGACCTGAAACTGTCATTTTTGTTTTAATCAAAAGTAAATTTAATCTACTTTGAAGAAAAGTTGTTTCAAAACAAGTCAAAATTTCTATCCAAAGTCTATAAGGTTAAGAACACATCAGTCCGGTATGAACATTTTTTGGCTGGGTTAAGGTTGGTAATCAATGACTATTCATGATATGATTAATCTTTAATACGGATCAGATTCTTTTCTTTTCCACTGGGAATACGAAATTCTAAATTGTTCTTTGTTGGAAAAATTGAAGGGGATGAGTCATTTTGTCAATCAAAATTTAGTGGGGGTATCAGAATTGTTATGTTTTTTTCAATGGTGTTGAGCCTTTTACCAGTAGGGACAAATTTCTATGCTAATTTTTCACTGGCTATGTTTTTTTGGACCTATTCCACTTTTTTGGACCTCTAGCAACTCCGTGTCTGTGATATACTATACTATGTGTACTCTATCATCTATTTCATTCCTAACCCAAGGTTACTGCTATTATTACTATCTAGACAATTTACAACATAAAAGTAATGGGTTCTTTAGCTGGTGTTCAGATGGTTATTTGAACTTTCCGTATATATGGTCCAAAACTATTTAAATATATAAAAATTGAAATGAAAATAATAAACAAAAAAGAATCGATTACGAATTTTTTCAAATTAATTATTTTTAGAATTTATGCAGTAAATTGGTATGGGAAGCTGATATCGCTGATTTTTCAAAATTTATTCGACATTATCAACTTTATGTTAATTTATGTTTATTATATTCTTTTACAACTTTGTAAACCTTCAAATTATTTTAGAAAGAAGATCTCTTACAGAAAATATTTCAAATAAGAATTTAATCGCTGGAATTTAAATTGGAAAACACCTCTGTCAAGAGGCTCATGTGAAAAGGTGGCGGGTACCCGACCAGAAAACTTTTGAAAATTGATACTTGTAGATAGCCTATCGAAGTTATGAAAATCTCTAGTTGAAAAACTATTTTCAGGATTTAATAAAATTAATAGAATATTATCTTTACAAAACCTTCTAATTAACCCCCAAAACTTTGATGTACCATAGTCTATCAGCTGCCCCTACTGTTTTAGGTCCCCCTTTTTGGCAAATTTTACTCCCCCTAAAGGAGTGGGGGTGCGAGCCATGACAAGTGGTTTGAACATACGGCCAAATGACAGAGGTTCATTGAAAAAACAAATGTTTCTCGTCGCCTCAATGCCAATATAAGGTTCTCCTTGTTAGGGTGTTTCGTTAAGGTCAACATTATCGTTGTAAAAAAAATGTCTTTTTTATATCAAAAAATTTCTCTTTTCAGTTTTGATGAATAAACACAAATGAAATTAGTTACTAGGATATTCGAGGCGTAGTATTAAAAGAGATTATGATTAGATTAATGATTTCTCCGTTAAATTCTATGGGATATATAACTATATAACTTTTCACTATTCTCCTCATCCCAGTGGATTATCTATTACTATAAATCGAATAAACATTTCTTTACACAACAAAACGACAGCAAGTAAAAATAAAATTCTTTGAGAAAGTGAACCTCTTTTTCTTCTTCGTAATTTTGTTATTCATCAGTATATTAAAAATAAAAAAATTCGAAGTTCGCGTATAATTTATAGTCTAATTGTATCTTAAAGTTTATCTCAACTCAAAAAAAGTACCAGTGTTTTCAGTATGAAACTTTTGGTACCGTTGGCAAGATGTTCACAAGCGGGATATTCTTGCATCCTGTGGTAAAATGTATGCAGGAAAATGGTGAAAAGTGAAGACGGAAACATAGGAAAATTACGATATATCCCGCTTTTGAATAATCTTGCCAACGGTACCAAACAAGCATACGATAATTCATCTCTCATTTTTTGAGACCACGTCGTTCTTTAGTACAAAAAATCGTTTGAATAAAAGAGACAAACTTTTATCTCGAAGTTCTCCAAATTCATTTAAGAGATTTTACTACGGACGGCTTAAGTGTTCTCGAATTGGTAGCTCCACGACCTCGATATGACGAATGGTTAAAAAAGTAACGAGCAAACCTAACTAAATACACTGCACACCATTTTGCCAGCCTTACCAAACTTTGAAATGTCAAACTTTGGGTACATAACTCAACTTTTGCTTACATTAAATCTTTTTTCTCAATAGATAGCCAGCAGAGAGACAAAAATAAATTAATGTCAACAATATGTAGCCCTTCTAAAAAGCAGTAAAGATTATGGTAGCTACAACTGTTTCCTTTGTAGTTGGTGCTATAGTATCCATAGTACTGGTATTAGCAATATGTTTATGCTGTTGTATCAACCCATCCTGCTTCTATTTCCAAGACGTACCGGGAGGAGCTCCAAATAAATTGAAAGTGCGGAGGAGGCAAATGATAAAAGAACATAGAGTCCAGAAAAGAAGAAATGATCATAGTAGAGAGACTTCTGACCAACATTCAAGATCATCAAAGCATCTCAGTCAAGATGTAGAAAAAGCTGATGAGCATTTACTTCGTGATTACGGTGGACTGCCACCGTCTTATGAAGAAACTTGTGTACCTGATGGTAAAGATATTGGTTCAGAAACATCTGTTTGAATAGTTAAGATTTCGCAAACTGTTCAAGAATATTTACATTACACAGTACTACTACCAATATTCGGCTCTTTGGCATTTGGAAATATTGTGTAGTAACTGCTGATAAAAACATTGGTTCCGAAACATTTATTAGAATAGATTAACATTTTTTGAATAAATCGTCTGATCCGTATTTTGTCTTGTCTTTTAGAATTGTTAACAAGATAATTCCGAATCGGAATTTGGTATTTTTTTCAGATAATTGGTTACCCGGTTTGTACAATGCAACCAATTTTACGTTCAACTTGTAGTTTTTTGAGGAGTGACGTCTTGGTATTGAAGTTGTGTAGAAGCTTTTTATTATGGCTTTATAGTAATTTACGGAATCGCGTGTTCCGCTTTTTAATTTGCGGAATCTCATTCCGCCGTTTACTAATCTGCGGAATCTCGTTCCGCTAATTACTAATCTACGGAATTTGCTTATAACTCTCGAACCAATGAAGTTTTTCTAATCAAATTTTGCACACGTGTTGATGACCTTTATACGCAACTTTATGCAAAATTTGAAGTACTGATGACACCGTTGACTAGAGTTACGGCGTGAAAACGCAGGGTAGAGTAACTACTGTACTGTCATTACAGGCAAAGTGTCCATATCTTAAAAACGTGCACGTTTCACGACTCCAAACTTTGCATACGTCTTTGAGACCGTAATGCACAATATTCTGCTCAATTTGAAGTCTTCATGTTTTTTACCTAAAATCACGTAATGTACCCCTGTCAAGCCTTTTCAGGCAAAACGTAAAATGTCCATATTTCAAGAACCAATAAGTTTATGACTTCAAACTTTGTTCGCAAATTACTAATCTACGGAATCTCTAAATAACTCTCGAACGCATTAATATCTTAACCTCAAATTTTGCACACGTTTTTGTGTCCGTGATGCGCAACTTTCTGTTAAATTTGAGGTCTTCAGAGGTTACCGTTGACGGGAGATACAGCGGAATAGCGTTAAATCACGTAATGCACCCGTCAAGCCTTTTCAGGCAAAACGCAAAATGTCGATATTTCAAGAACCAATGAGTTTCATGACTTCAAACTTTGTTCAAACTAGCCCCTCATAAGTCCTAAGTTGTGTGTCAAATTTGAGGTTTACTTGATGACGTCAACGGGAGTTATTTTAATATTCCGTAGATTAGTAATTGGCAGAACGAGATTCCGCAGATTAGTAAACGGCGGAATGAGATTCCGCAAATTACAATAAGCCCTAATTAGCAGACACAACCGGCAATTTGACTTGATGTCCGCTAATTGGAGCTGTCCACCTTTTGGAACGTTTGGAAATATAAGCTCTAAATTTGGGGGGAAAATCTGTCCGCTAATAATCAGAAAAGTCCGCCTTTTGGAGTGCCCGCTAATTGGAGCTTTGACTGTATACCCATTATGGATCACAAGTAATGAAAGTTACTGACTTTTTTGCAACAGACTTTCGTCAAATTCTATTAGAGAATATTCTTTTATTCTGAGCACGGCCTTCATTTAATGTATCTCGCATCGTTTAATTCGAAAAAAGAATTTCTTCGCCGAATGAAAAAGTAACCATTGTAAATTATACCTTAGTCTCGAAAGTTATGATTATGCGACAGTAACGAACACTCTTTCTTATTATGGCAGGTGGGAAGTTAATTCGTATCACTTATGGTCAAATGTGTTTTTACAGCAAGTAACAGTAATACAAATTTATGCTAAATAACAATTTGGTTACTTGGCAAAGGTTACCGTACGAAAGTATTTATTGCAAAATATAACTAAAATTATCTTATCCAGTATAGTAATTAAATATTTCTGTTTTCCAAAAGGAAAATATTTGTTAAAACGGGCTTTGTTCATTTATTCCTCCTTCTTCAGTGTCAAAACGCCTTCTGTACGCCTTGACTGACGCCCATTTTTTAGCGCCCAAATAAAGTAAATGCGTATGAGGCTGATCTGTACGGAGGAGGTTATAGCTATAGCTATGTACAGGTCAAAATTGTGTACATAAACAAATTATTCTAACGGCAGCGTGTTGGTGGTTCGTTTTTACAGTATATAGCTACAGTGTGACA
>JAUJPO010045364.1:0-16693 GCA_032270745.1 Tiaropsis multicirrata
TTATATTAATGATCTACCTGAACTTGTCACCTGTAAAATCAGATTATTTGCTGACGATGCCCTAATCTACAGAGAGAGAGATTCTACTGAGGATACACTTAAACTACAGGAAGACCTTAACCAAATTATGACATGGGAATCCGATTGGTCCATGGAATTTAATCCAGAAAAATGCAAGGTATTGCGTGTAACTAACAAACACAAAACAATCAACCAGACCTACATTATGCATAATGAAATAGAAGTAGATTCTGCTAAATACCTGGGTGTCCATTTCAATAAAAGTTATCCTGGAACACTCATGTTGATTATACTGTGAAGAAAGCTAATCAAACTATATGTTTCCTACAAAGGAACTTGAGAACATGCCACCAGGATGTTAAGCTTTGATGCTACAAAACCGACCAATCCTAGAATGGTTCCATCGTATGGGATCCCTACTTAACAAAAAATATTAACAAATTGGAAATAGTGCAACGTAAATCAGCTCGATTCATTCCACGATTGGAAATACAATAGCAGTCCAACTGTATGATGCTTGAAAACCTCGAACTAAAATCATTACAACAGCAAAGGATGAAAAAAAAGGTTAAACACAGGATGATCCACCGTGTCATCAATAGTCCCCTGTGCTTGTAATACCAACATATGACTCATACCCATCAATTCCAGAATCCAATCATACCAGTATAGTTACCTTCCTTCAACCATAAAACTATGGAACAGTCTACCAGTTAATTTTGCTAATGAAAACAATTACAATTCTTTTTGCAATCTTGTCAACAAACACAATTTCTAAATTTTTCTAACTATTTTCTTTTTTGACCTTCTTGATGTATATTTTTGCCTAAATCACTAACCAATACTTGTTAACCCTACCTACATCATCTCTTCTTATGTACGCTGTCTCACCTGTTAACTTAATCAATTTCCTTTTTATTTAGCCATGCGGTTTGGTCGTTTTGTCAAGGCATTAGTTTATCAATTAATTAAATTCTTTTCACAACAGATACACAAATATTTTTAATATTTCATCACATAAATTTATTCAAAATTTTTTAACCTTTGAGTTTACTCCCAATTTTCTTTCATACATAGCATGTCCTATCCGCTATATCTCTTTCTCCATTTCAGCCTCTTCTTTTTGTCCCTAGTCTTAGTCACACCCTGCTTTTCTTTTGGACTTTCTGTATTCGTTCAAATTAATTTGTAGTCCTGACCAATTCTATTAGTTTTTATAAATTTTTATTTTCTTAAACCAAATTTTATACTTTTTGTTAAAATCACGATATTGTACTCTAATTGTACCTGTGATAAATATATAGAACTAGAACTAGAACTATTTTCATGATTAAAAGCCTAGTTAGTTTGCACCACTCACAAAAACCGGAATAATTACAATGTAGACATGCCTTTAATACAAAATCACCGAAGATTCACAATGGAAAACTCTAAAATGTTAAATTGCAAGTAAACTTAGGCGAAGGGAATTTAGGTATTAGTTTACCGTCACCCGCCCGCGTGTGTTTGAGCTGCCGCTTCAAAAACTTCATTATTTTAAAAAATTTCATTATTTCCTACTTTTTACCTTCAAAAAACCCACAACATTCTTAGTTGAATAAAAAACAACCCCTTCGCTTATTTTTAACATGTTTTCCGTGCGAAAAAGTGGCTCCATTCACGTCCGCTCTTATTCTCTCATAGAATGGCGGGTAATCATATGAGGGCGCCAGTTGTTTCAAAAGGGCGGATTTTCTAAATTTACATTTTCAAGACGCGTTTGAAACGCGGGTTAAATTTGGCGCATGCGTTTTCAATTCTGAAAGTGAAAGTAGATGAAAAACCGAAGAAAAGACATTTTTTAGACTTTGTTGGAAGTCAGAAGCTGTAAGGTAAGAATAATGAATAATGAATAATGAAATTTTGCGGCATCGAATTTCGAAACCATTGTTACGGTAAACTAATACCTAAATTCTCTTCGCCTTAGAACAATTTTTCGATTGACGCCTAACGGACAATTCTGGATGAATGACCCAACAATTTACAGACCTCAGAGTATTCTTTTGAACCAGACTGAATCAAATTAAAACTTGGTCTTAGTTCTTGAGAAAATCAACAAAAAAGATATTTCCGAGGGAACTTGACATTTAAGGGGGTAAGCTGGCGTTGAAAACTCCCAGAGGATCTTGTGAAAAAAGTTTCTCAGAGGTTTTAAAAAATTTCTTCACCCCGCTGCTTCTGATTTTAAACGTGCTAAAGGTACCTACTACTTTTAACCAGTATTCTAAGTGAATCTCATTATTAAAAAAGTGAAAACCACCAAATCAGGCAAAGATTCACAAAGTCCTCCATTTTTGATCCACTTTCAATTTTGTTTTGATTGTGAGCAAGCTTCGCCCACTTCATTCGGCAAATTACATAGTTTAAAATTACAGAACAACGCCCGATAGAATAATGGCGGAAAGCACATAACATAAGATAACATAACAGATAACATAACATTACTGTGTACGAACGCAAGTCGAGCATCTTAAAATCGATATGGGAATACGCCGACGACATTACCGATATCACCAGTGACTACGGAGCCGCTTGCAAGGTATGCTATCGGTGCTGAAACTGATCTCGGTAAAAACGGACTGAAAATTAATAACAGCAAAACCGAAAAATATGTTATCAACAGTCAGACCCATGATTTGAAGAAATGCAAGCTACTAGGAAAAGACTCCTAGACACAGAGGAAGACATCAAGCGCAGAAAGATCTTTGCCATAAACGCGTCAAATAATCTGATGCACCTGTTCGAAACAACCTGGCAATACCAAACTGAGGTTCATCAATCAATACGTACATTGAGCCTATCTTTCTTTACAACTCGGAACTGTGGAGCTGCACAAAAGCTATCGAAACCAGAATCGTCTCATTCCAGAGAACAATCATAAGTAGACGATTCCATCGTCCGTTAGAAATTATTAATCGCGGAAAAAATGTGCGCGGAGTTTAAAGCCGTAAAAAGGCTATAAGACGATACTGTCTCAACATCAGATTGCCGAAAACAATCAGCAACAAATCCTTAAACGAAAAAATGAGAATCGTTCCCTGGAGCAAAAAAGTCAAATTTCGAAAACTGAAATGGTTTGGGAAAATTGCAAACCTTCCCGACGAAACTCCGGCAAGAAAAGCGCTGAGATACACATCATCTCCGTATTCCCAACCCAGAGGCAAACCGAAGACGACATGGCTTTCTTTCCAGTACGAACAAAGTTCTGGACGACATGAACCGCCGAAAGGCTCGCCAAGGAAGATTATGAACTGTGGACACGAATGATAAAAAACTACGTGTTCATTTACGGTGGTTCCAGGGGGAAAAAGGCTGTTTTTCAGTTTTTCAAAAAGTTCACCCCTTCATCCTAGAGATATCAGTGGTCCTTAAAAAGGGAATTCCCCACTCGACAGGTCTTTCCTAACCACAAGTAGTTAAATAGCGTAAGACACACGTTGGCACACTTTAAGGCGAAAGCCCTTGGGCTTAAAGTTTTGATTTCTGTCTAGCTATAAATGGACATTTTAATAGAATTTTAATCAATTTTTTCTACTGTATTATATTCTTGTGGGTGGGTATTGAAAGTCAACAGAACAGATTCACTTTTTTCATAAATTCCTTCTTTCTCTAGAGTCAAAAAATTGCATTCTTCATTAAATTACAATAAATTTAATAGTATTATTTATTATTATTGTTAAAACTACGGCGTAAAAGTAAGTAAAAATATTTTTTCCATCAAAGTTTTATTTTTTAAAAGATATTCAAAGATAAATAAAGATATCAAGGTCATAAAAAGTTCAACGTAAAAAAAGCAAAAAAGAAAAAATCAACAACTCTAGTAAAAAAGTAAACCAATATAGAATGGAACTCAGAATCTCCTCGAACCACAGGGTCTGCAAGAATTCGCTCATTCTTTGATTTGCTAGAAAAAATGAGAAATGCACACCACGTGTACCGTTAAATCAAAGAAAATCGGCTTGGACGCAAAAATTGAGCTCGCTAGGTTGTAAATCAGCCCCATACCCCTCAGCCCGGTTTCGACCAATTTTTGGAGTTTCCTAAGTATCACTTTCTAGCTTTAGTAAGAAACCTAAAAGCGTTGACTGGTTTATAAAATGATGTCAAACTCAGTCAGAGTCAAAATAAATTACAGAGAAAAATCTCCCTTACATAAAGATTAAAAAAGTTGAGAAATGAAAGCCTCTTTTGAGACGCTGTTGAACTATATACGCACGGGAAAAGCAAAAATAAAATGCGGTTACTAGTCTAACTCAGCGCTTGCATCACCAGACTCATCTCCACCGACTTTCGAGTGTCTCGGAGATTCGCTTAATATTGAATCTTTTCGATCAGTCACTATCGGTGATATCGTCTCGTCTAAAGTCGTTTTTGTTTCGTTTGTTCCGTTGGATACATTGTCCGCACTTGATTGTGCTACGGAACAAGCCGGATCGACATCCGGAGCAATACGATCGTCCGTTGGTATATGTAATAAACCGAAGTCTTTCCGGGGCGGAGAATGATACGGTTGTTCCCAAGGTGGAAGCGCAGTTTCCTCCACCGGAACTCTCTGTTTATGATATATTTTCGGTGCTTTATGAGAACTGTTCCTACGCCCCTCTTGTGTATTGTGGGATTTTTTAGAATCATGTCTTTTACTTGATGAACTTTTTAAGGAACCTCTATCTTTGGAACGTTGTCTTTTAAAAGAATTTCGATCTTCAGAGCCTTGTCGTGACATATGTTTTGAATGTGACCTAGATTGAGTTTCATCGACTGTTCCTTGCCGTGTCAGGTGTGGAGGGAAACCGCGATCCGTACTTCCTTGTCTACTGAGACGTCCGTTGGTTGTTTCTTCTTCCTCGATTCCCTTCACAGCCATCCAAGGCTGTAAGTGGTGTTCCATATCATCAGGATCGGGTCCTGTTGCAGTATGACCGTTCATTTCGATCAATTCGTTATTTTCGACGGGAGGCGATTTCGGATTTGATTGGGGCGAGTCTTTACCGACATTAGGACCTGGTTTTGTTGTACGCGATCGCTTTCGACGTCTTTTCTTTCCGTCGACAGCATCACCGGGAGAAGCGTAGCTTATAGGTGAGTTATTCTCAGCGAAAGTGAGTTGTTTCCACGTGGCTGTCTTACTGAGCTCTTCAGAAATGTTAACGCGGTCTAACTCTTTGTTGATGTCAGGTAGAACGTCTTCATGGATCTGAAAGGGAGAATCAAAATTTTGTTTATGTAATATCATTATTTACAACTTTCCATTTTGAAGGATCTGTAGAGTATTAAATTCAAATGAATACCTCATTAAACTTTTATAATTGTGAAATCTAAAACACGAAAGAGGTTACCGTAACTCAGAAAGACAAAAACCTGGAGGTAACGCAGCAGAAACAGGTCGTTTGTTTAACGTCCAAACAACGTTGTTTTAAGCGTTAGAACGTCGTTGGGACGTTGAAACGTCGTTGAAATGACGTCATGTGCCTGCTGGGAATTAATATATTGTCAGGAAAATAACTTTTTGAGGCTAAAACTTGATCTTTTCTAGGCATTTTCATCATTATCAAATAGCTAGAAAACACTAAAAAACTCACAAGACATGAAAAAGCAGTCTTACCTCATCTGCCAACAGAGCACCCTTCTCGATGGATTCTATTTTGAGCATTTTAGTTTTCGGCTTCCAGCACATTCGCAAGATACACCGAATGGATGGTAACGGCTCATCCAAAGCCATTATGTCACGCATGGGTAAAATACGTTGCATTAATGCGCGCATTGCGATTAGCAAAATGGTCTAAAAGAGAAGAAAGTTAAATGTATTATTCTATCATCAAACAACTTGACGGTAAAATAGTGACTTGTTGAGGAAGATATTCCAGAGTAGAGTTTTATTATTCAAAATATTATAAACAATATCCCAGACACGGAACGTCGTTTTAACGCCGAAACAACGTTATTCTAATACCCTAACGGACGTCGGACGTCGGACGTCGGACGTTGATAGAACGTTAAAAAACGTCATGTTCCAAGAAGAAATTTAATTTAGACTATGAGTGTATATCGCGAAATCTAAATTTAAATTCCGCAAAACACGGTAAGATTTATTCTTTTTTAGGCAAAATTAACCTATAACATTTGCTACAAAATACCTTCGATCACGAAACTAAATTAATATCACGCCATAAATATCATGAATCGTGGAAAGTCGAAATGCGGTTATGCCATTTAAACCGTCCAGTTTAGTTAGTAACTGATAATATTTTATGATGTAATCTTATCAACGGAAACAAGTTTTGGAGTTTTATTCTTTTACGTCGTGGATAAGAATATTAAGAAGCAACCTCGATTCCAGGGCGAACTGTCGGCGGCCAAAGTGCCAAAGTACGCCCTGGGTACGAGGTTGATCAAAAAGCAAAAAAAGGAAACATTACAAAAAAGTTACTTACAATAATGGGAAAAACGACAACGGCCTCCGTTCCCCTGGCAACGCACAACAAAACAATAAGCACGACTTGGGACAAGGTGAAAATGTTGACGCTGAAGAGAGGGACCTGCCTCAAGTACCGGATGTCTGGCTGTTTCTCTTTTGGCATAAACAACAATGTGAATCTTTCCGTAAACTAAAAATAAAAATTCATAAACATGGGTGTTTAGTTAGTTGGTCACGTATTAGTATTTGAGGTAAACAACACTCGACTTCAACAATTTAAAACCCGGTTTTTGAGGGGCAGACTCTCGGTGAACTATTTCCTGAACAGAAAATTACTTTTTTGATTCTTCAAAAAAAGCACTTTCCAGACATCTTTTTGATAGCATAAAACTGAAGTAATTATATTCTGATGATGTTTTTCTTTAGACACTGCAGAAATACCACTTATTTATTTTTTGCCACTATATTGTCAAAAAATTTATTCTGTCGAATAAATGATAAATGTTTTTTTTAACTATTACTACGTACGTAAACGTACAAACACTCAAAGTGAATATTTTTAACCTGGAGTAAGGATTAGGTCATAAGAATTACATTTCTGCAAAAGTTAAGACTTAACACCCGATAAGATAATGTTATCGCTTTAAATAAAATCGAATCAGGAAAATTAGGTTGCTTAGTTTACGGCCAGATGATAGTTACTGGTTGATAAAAATATCGGGTGACTCAAAAAAAACTTCACACGTTTGAAAGTGTATTGGAGCCCTAAAAATTATGCAACAAACTCAAATTTTCTTTCAGGTAATAGAGGAAGGTCTAACTTAAAAGTTGAGGTATAACCTTTTAAATTTGATTCATTAGTTACCAAGTTATGATCTTTTTAATTTAAGATTTAATGCAAAAACACGTCAAAAAGGGGTATCAAATTATAGAGATTTTTTAACAATTTTCACAGAATTTCTTTCAAAATTTCCGAATTATCCATTTCCAATCCGATTCTATTGTTTTTCAAAAGTTTATAAGAGTTAAAATGCTTGCTATTTATGAATTAAGTGCGAACATTTTTTGACGTGTTTTTGAACTTTTCGAAAAGTGAATCTTTACTTTGCAAGCTCGTGACTTTTTAACTACTGGACCAAACTTAAAAAGTTATATCTCAAAATTTAAGTTAGACTATCCTCTTTCTAAAAGTAACTTTGGTTTCAATCTAGATTTTTTTCGGTCACAAGAAGTCGCCAAACGTGTGAGTTTTTTTGAGTCACCCGGTATGTACCTGAGTTCCAGAGAAAGTTTTGAAGAGAGCCACAATCAACAATCCATAAAGGACAGGGAATGGAATGTATCTCAACATCGGTCGCATCGTTGGTGTCAAAGTGATCAAAACATATACCAACAAATTTGACAGGCGTTGTTCTCTGATAGAAATGAATATATTCATTGGGATTTTAAAGAAAAAATCTGTGTCCCCCTGCGGAGGATGTCCATACCCCCCCCCTCTAGATATCCGTGCTAAAAATTTAGAACCCCCTGGATATATTTAATCTTCAAATTTTTAACCCCCGGATATTTAAATTTTCAACACCCCCCCCCCCCCCCTGGATATCCTAAGTATGTCCTCAACAGGGGGTACAGATCTTTTCTGGAAAAGCCTATTTTTATTAACGTGAAGAAGAAGAAGAAGAAGAAGAAGAGTATGAAAGATTTCAAACTTTTCAAAAAACTAAGAAGTAATAAATATATTTCGGATTCTTACTTTATCTTCGTATCGCATCCAATGAAATCCGCTTGCTCTTTGGTTGTCAAGGACTGCACATTGTTGATAGACAGGATGATCGAGGCAACACAAAATGGTAGCCCGAACATTGAGGAGATAAACAAACTAACACAAACGACTGCTAGGTCAAGATGATAGCCATGGCCTTTCTATGAGAGAAATAAAGACTCTGAATAGACTATTTCTCTGTTTTAGCAGCACTAGACGACTAGAAGAGCAGGGAGTAAACTTAAGCTAAGAACCAGCAACAGTCAAGATTATTTCATTTGATAAATTTTCGCGGGGAGAATTAATTTTCGCGATTTTAAATTAAATCTTTAAATCCTCGCAAAATCTTTAGTTTTCCAATTCGCGAAAATAAATCGCCGCGAAAATTAATCCCATTAAAAGCTATTGTCAAGGAATAGGAAACAATAGAAGGTTACCTTCAAAAGTGCATAATGATTGTTGATTTGTCGCGCGCTCAATTGCTGTTCAACAAAAATCATCAAAGCTAATATGAACGCAGGTATCACGGCTACCACAATAATCCAGCCTTCAGTTGATACGAGAGGATCCACAATCCATTGGGTTCTTTGGACACCGTTGGGTGCAAAGGATTTTGGGATGCTAAGATACCTGATGTTGATATTAAATTGATTGGCACTTGCTGACAGGACAATGACCACAATCAACGCAGCAAAATTGTGGAAGAATTGATGCACCTGTGTGTCATAAAAGAATGATTAAAAACTCATAATCGGCTAAGAGTGTTAACTCAACCCCGATACTTCAGTTTACAGTTAGACTCGTGTGAAAGGGGACCGGAGATTTTGTTCGAATTGTACGAGTTTTCGAATTATAGGAGTTCGAATTACAAGAGCTAAACTGTATTTGGTTTTGGGATTTGGTATATAAGGCTGCTATTTGGTCACATTCTTTTTCAAAATTGTAAATCTGGTAAAGACCCATGTTAAGGCAGAAATATTTTAGCCAAACGTTGATCAGGATATTTTTGTCTAGTAGATAGAAAAATCACTCTATCCAAAATTTGTGCCAAAAGAAAAGAAGTAAAAAGTAATTCAGTTTTCTTTGGATTTTGACAATAGCGTCAGTCCATCCCATAATGGGTTTTTATATTTAGCCTTTGACCAAGGTCGGATACACTAAGCCTTTGATCAAAATCAGCCATACAAATCTGAATTCAGACATACCTGTTTTGGAAGATAACCAAGATGTTGGAAAGACGTCAGGAAGAGGAATAAAACGATGGATGAAACGGTCAAAATTGAGGTGAACGGATAAACGCCGTGCATACAGGCTTCTCCGACCAAAGCCATGTCCTTCTTGATACAGTCACAAAAATGGATTCCGTGTAATACTCTCTGTTTGACACGAAATTGTTGAGGAATGGTTGTCGTAGCAACGGTCGTAAAGGCACTTGTTGTTGCTATGTATGTTTTGTTCGACAAAACTGACGTTGAGTAAGATGTGACATTTAAAGGGTTGAATGTAGTTTGAATAGCGGTACGATTTGCTAACACGGTATTATTATTGACCGGTATTGAGATGTTTAAAGGTTCATAATATGATTGAACGCACATACAAGTCTGATTTGAGAATGTTCCCGGTAGAGCAGCGTAGGACTTTATCATGTAACACATGTGTACAAAACCATAACATAGTAAGACCAATGCCGGTACAATAACAAAAATTTCCAAACAAAACCGGGTGAATAGATTCAAATACGATGATAAATTTACGGCGACGAAAATAGCAAGAAAGACGACAGCCCATAGACCGATCAGCATTCGAAACGATAAAAAGTCTATATTGTAATCGGAGCACACCCTATACAGTATACCATCGAACAACGAAAGTGGCAAAGCAAAACTTAAAACAAGTAAAGGCTGTCCACTGAAAACAGTGAAGACTAACCCACTTATACACAAAGCCAGTATGTGTTCTCTTGTGCCCTGCAAAAAAAAATAAAAAATGGATTTTAATCTTAATATTCATGTTTACTTTTAAGTAGAATATTCTTGTCGATAATTATTCCAGAAATAAGCCTTTATTTAATAGACACTCCAAGGCACTGTACCCCCTCAATTAAATAATCCATTAAAAGGTACTTAAATATTTCAATTCGTTGGATTGGCTAACAACGCTAAAAATTGTTCAACGGTGTTCAGCATACATTGAAAGTAGATTAGTTTTTTGTTGCGAAGCCATAAAATTAAAAATCTCTCAAGTATCAAGGATTAAATTTCACGAATTTGCCTGTCTTGCAGTTGATGTCTTCCAAAGGGAAAATGTAATGAAATATTTCGCGAGGATTCATTTTCCTCAAAAAAATGTGAACAAATCGCAAAAATTAATCCACGCTAATTTTATCCACTTGAAGTATACTTACTATTAATCCTCCGGTTGTCCCTGTCTCATTTTCCCCGATGGTTGAAATCACTCCTAGCAACAATAAATAAATAAAAATGGCGGTACCAATGCAACGCATACTAAATCCATCTTTATAGTCCCTTTTACGATTTCTCCACATATTTAAATCGCGTAAAAATCCGTTAAAAAGTCTATTTGTTTTCGTTAATAAGTGTGAATTCTCGCTGACACTGCCGCCCTCGTTCCCATCCGATAGCTTGTCCGAGTGTTCCATGGGCGGTTCGAGTTTCGGTTCGATGGCGATACGCCGAGGGCGGTGGTGATTGTAAAGGCGTGGATCTAAACGAATCGAAGGATCCCATTCGCCGGGTGGTAAGACGGTAACCTATGAAAAAGAATGAGCGTTTTATAAGTACGTTGGGAGCCATTTTCTGAACAATACATTTTTCAAATTAATAAAAAACAGGAGGATACTCTTTGAGAAGTACTCCGCAAACTCTTTTAGAAGTAAAAAATTTATCCTCGAACAAAGAGAACCAATTTTTTTAAACTGAAATTTCCGAAAGGCTACGCTTTCCCCTAAAATATATATTTTGCCCTTATTAGAGTCACGATTTTTGTTTATCAGAAAACATATCTAACCCTTTCCTCTAGTCTCAAAGAAGGAAATTGCATAAAACGGAGGGATTAGCTGTATATTATTGTATTATGGTACTATTTATAATGTTCCGTATGCCAGAAACTAAATGATTAACGAGTCGCTTTTCTTCTTCCGAGGATTTCGTAATCCATAATAAAGCTTCAAGTTTTATTGATCTTAGTTTAAGGCTCGAATTCACTTCAAACTAGTTCCTGTGCGATCCAGGTTGTCACAATTGACCATGCAAGAGGTGAGCTCGTTACTAAACAAAATAGTCACAATTCTGATAAAAAGCAATATCGATCCCAGCGCAGCAGCATTTGCTTTTAAATCTTGATTTGTTTGGCTTTTGAATTAGAAATCCCCAAATTAGGAGATTTTTAAATAGAAATTCGTACAATTCTTGTCATCTATTTGAAGGTTTTTTTTTAAGTTCGATTATTATTCCAACATTTTTATTTATTTGGTAATAAGCTGTCAATAATTTCTGTTGGAAATAATTATAGAAATATACCTGTTCGAGAAACTCATCGATACCGGCGATAAGATCTTCTCTACATTTTGCTTTATATACAACATCATGAAATACCTAAATGTTAAAGAACAATTTAAAACCATAAATATGCAGAATTGAAATAAACACCTCTTCGCATCTTTAACCTTTAGACACTGAATGATGTACACTGTACGTTAAAAAGAAGCCATTTTTACGACCTATTGGGCATAGCTTAAAACCGCCTTTGAAGTTTAAAATTCAATCAAGAAAAAAGTGAAAAATTTTAAAAGATACTGCGGTGGCAAAAGGTTAATAATTTAAATTTTATTATTAGAAAAAATAAATTGCCTCCAGCGACTACAAAATAAAGTCATTGATCCCAAATTAATAAAAACAACCTTTTTAACTTTCAACAGCGTTATTCTAACGTCAGAACCTTACTGTAATTACAAAAGATTTTGCAAAATTAAACTTACGTCATCAGCCATTAAGGTAGAGATGGCCCTCCCGATCTCATGATAGCGACCTTGAGACACAACAGGTCCCAACATCACGAACACGAATCGAGTCGGAATCGGTACTTCTGTCAAATCATCGATGATACAACTTTTCGATAAACGAACGAACGCTGCTATCGGTTTCTCCAGAAAATCGACTTCTCCGACTAAAACGTTGCTAGCTTCGGCGTTGGACGGTAGCCTCTTTAAGAATCCTGGTGTCTGAGAAAATAAAATAGATATCAAGAAAAATTTTCTTAAGAAGACAATTAACAAAGTGTCTAATTTATTGACTTAAAAGCCCAAGTGCCATTCTCTCCGAGTTTCAACGGTTACAAGATTTTTTATTCACAATCAAGTCAATTATCCAGTATCGAATCTATAATATTGTACTAAAGTACAGAAATTTGGTTGGTTATATCAGACGCAGCGACACAGATACGCAGATGGGGGTTTCGAAAATTTAGAAGAAGTAGAACTATTTGTTTCACAAGGAAGTCAAAATACTTTGTCGATTTTAAGTTAACCCTCTTAAATCTTAAATCTTAAATCTGTAAACTATACCTTATTTTCCATATTTTCGTCTTCGCCATCATGCGAGGGCGGTGATTGGTAAATCAAATGACCACCACCGCCCACACCGCCACCTCCACCCTGAGGTAACGATTCCGATCGCTCAATCGAAGGTTGTGTTTTCAAATTCGGAAACGCCGGTTGCGAATAATTACGGAAAAGCTTGATGTTCGTTTGATTCGTGTGATGTTCATCCGTGTGTTCAGCTGTTCCGTTAGGCGTCGTTGTCCCGGAATTGTGTTCGTGTAAATGTCCGTTAGTCCCGTTTCGCGAGAGTTTGGAAACAGAATGGTTGAAAGATTTTCGACTACTCATTATGTTGCTAAGGTTACGGCGAAACCCAGCACTCCGGTGATGACGATGTTTGCAGAGTAAAGTTTCTTTGACTTTCTGACGGAATCCTTTGTCTAGTTTATTGCACGTTATTAGATTGTCCAGCACGCTATCTACAAAATTGGAAAAATAATCCAGCATTACTATCAATTATTTTTTGAGAAGAACTCAGTTTAGGATATAATCTATAAGCTGTTCACGACCCGGACCGGAAAATTTGCAAAGGGAAGCGTGAACTTTACTTGATCCTACAACCTTCTCATTTGTAGAACCAGCGCATTTCCATGATAAGGAAAGGTGGAACAAAAGTTAGTGTTGAAGTATAATTTAAGGGCGTTGTCCAAGTATAATTTAAGGGCGTTGTCCAAGTATAATTTAAGGGCGTTGTCCAAAGTATGTAGACCTTTACCGATTGTCGATTTAATTTTCATTATTTAGTCAAGACCCTATACTGATATAAAAGACGATGTGTTTTCAAAACTTGGTGCCTAAAGCGTAGATAGACATGTGAAGAAAAAGTGAGATTATCAAAACTATTTTCGCTTTCTTTCAAGACATACCCGATATTTCATTCAAAGAGGTAGCTTCCATGTCAAGGATAACGGTTCCAGCCATCAGAGAGCTTCTCAATTCAAACAAACTATACAGTGAGAGTGTTGCAACGTGTGGTTTACTCCACCGATCACCACCTTCCTCCACATCTTCTTCGTATTTGTACCTAAGGAGATAACAAAATATAAAAATATAAGGGAGATAATAAATATTACCCCGATAGAAATTATGGAGAATATTACGGAGGTGATATATGGTGGAGATAAATAATCGAAAAACTAAAACTCAATCAAATAAAAATCAAAAAATTGACAAACTTTTCTTTTGCGCAATTTCTTACAAAAAAAAAGAAAATTATCTAGGAACGCAATTTGCATGGGTGTGGAGACAGTAACTAAAATTACGCAGCAAACCCAACGCAAAGAAATTAGAAAAATTATTATTATTTTGACCGCATGTTTTGATCATATCACGAGATGATTTCTCTACCAGGAAGAAGCTTTGAGGATCAAGTATTTAGCATTCTTTAGATGACTTCCATCGTAGACATTCATTAGCGGATTCAGAAGGTTCTCAAAAGATTTTGACGAAGAATGATTTTTTTTGCTTTTGATTTTGAATACCTTCTGTATTGATCCGCCCCTTTTTAAGAAAGTGTCAAAATTGCACCCTATTTTAAAGGGCGTTTTTTGTGCCAGGTATGCTAATACTAGTAACGAAGGATGTATTAAAAGACAGAAAGGTATTTTTTGTATTTTTTTTATAAGAGCAAACCATTTAAGAACAAAAAGCCAAAAAGCTAAGAGCATGTTAAGAACACTCTAAGCCTTCTGATGATAGTTTCTGAAGAAAACTGTATGAAAACAACCAAAATGAGTCCTTTTCAGTAAAATTAAGAACATTTTAAGGCTTTTGAATTTCAGAAAGGTTAAGAACATTCAAAAGGCTTCATCCGGCTGGTTACAATGTTCTAATAAAAAACGTGTAGTTGGAGAGCAATAACAAGTAATAGAAGCTGGTCACCCACAAAGCCCTCTGATTAAACTTTTTCATTCAGCGACAATAAACTAATTGGAAATTAGGTACAGTAAATTAATCATTTCCTTACAGACAAAAAGCTAGGATTAACTTTAAGATTTGATTGATTTTTAACAACCAATTTTCAAAGAGCCTTTTGAACCAAATTACAAAAAATCATTTTTACTTATCGTTTACACGCCCAAGACTTAAGATTAGTCTGAACTATTATGTGGTATAACTAAAGGGTTACGAAACCATTTTTAAAGTTGCTGAAAGTCAATATAAGCTTTCAAGTAAAATTAGCTAGGTGTGAGAATTTCTATGAGCTTCGGTCATTCGCAAATCATACAGATAGATAGAATAACTGAAGATTCACGGCACTAATATGGTCTTACCTGCTTGTCATGATAATGACGCTCAATTAAATGTTTTAATTATGTTTCTTAATTGTATACAAAGATTATAGAAAACACACAGTTTCGTCCAAAGTTTAGCACGCAGTGAGCACATGCTTTCTTATATTTAAACCGACATAAAACATAGCAATACACCATGACTTCGCGGACTATGATGCAATAGCTCTATACCATTTCAACTATACCACTCTTTTGTGAAAGATAGATAACAGATAGGCCCTCCCCATGAGAAATGGGTCTATCTGTCTTACATGGCCTTATAACTGGCCTACTGGCCTACTACCCGTGAATTGAACGACGCTTTCCCGATCAAAAGACTTAGAATCATCATGATGGATACAAAAGGAAAGATAAAACATACCATCTGGCAGTTTCTTTCCATTCTGCATTTCCATCTAAACAAACGAATAATTCTTCGAGTTCGGTGAAGAGTTGTGGTGTGTCGTGCACCTGTTTCTCTTCTTCTCCATCTCCACCGAGAATGAATTTGACGCGTTCCGAAGCTGGTGCTGTGTGCGTCAGCTGGTCCACTATGGAGAAAAAGAAGATTAGGGTACAGGTATTGTGAGGGTAAAGGTATTGTGAGGACATTTTATACATATAACTGTTCACAAGACAGGTTGAAAAACCAATTTGATTGAGATACAAGAATTTAAAGGTGAAAAAAACATTAGATTTTTTAAGTATTTTAAATTCTATTAGGAATTCTAAAAAAACTAAATGACAACTGGATTCTTTAGGGTCATATTTAGAAATCTTTATAATTATAATTATCACTGTACATGCATCGATTATTAATATTTCAAAGAGCTTAATTAACTCCAATCCTTAGAGCCCAGAAAACATCTTTTAATGATGATAACAAGAGGTTAAAACTGAAGGCTTTCTTTATCATGACCAAGCCAAGAGGTCCCCCAAGTGGTAATGACCTTGAATTTATTCATGTATTAAAATATGAAGTACTAGTAAATAAAGTACAGATTTTTCTCCTTCGCCAATCTTAATGCTATTATTTCTTTCAAAAATTTAATTTAGTTGGAATTTTTCCCTACCTAATATGCCAGCTTTGTTTACCATCATCTACCAGTATTTAAAACATCTAGATCATCGAAATAAAACAACAATAACCAAATCAATCAGCTTCTTATCAACATACTATCACAACAATAATTGGCAGCTCAGAACCAAAGCAATAATCCTTATATATTTTTTATCATTATACAAATGACATCTCCTCATTATCTATCTGAAATGACAAATTGAACAACTCTAGCAATTAAATTTAATGATCCTTGTACTTAATGAGTGGTTTACTTGTCATCATAACTATTTCCACCCCCTTATCACGTTTAACAGACATGACAGTCCCAAATTCGAATTTTTATCAATGATACTTTTGGTGCCTAAAATTAGTAGGAGAAGTCAATATTTCAACCCCTATACCTTAATACCATTAATTTTCACGCGCCTTTAATTTTCGCGCACCCCCAATTTATTAATTTTCGCGCATCCTATAAATGATCACTTTTCCTTTGAAAAACATA
>JAUJPO010045375.1:0-16690 GCA_032270745.1 Tiaropsis multicirrata
TCTTAGTGAGTGATATATATGATAGATATGCTCTCTAATGTCTCTTAGTGAGTGATATATATGATAGATATGCTCTCTAATGTCTCTTAGTGAGTGATATATATGATAGATATGCTCTCCAATGTCTCGGAATGGGTCCTACCCCTAGGGAGTAGGAATCTCAGCGCTGCCAGACATTGCAACCCTACAGTCCATGTGTCAAATTAGGTTATGATGTCAATCAATGCTTAAGTGAAGCCTTGTTTGAATCCTACAATTTCTAGCCAGGTTCTTTTAATTGAAAGTGAATGTTGAAATTTTTTAAATCTTAGCAATCGATCTTCAACCTAAATAACCTCACCAGATATATTTACCTTTGCAATATCCCAAAGTGCCAATCCATTTTCCTGACCCATGACACGTGATATGGTTTTGACCAATAAGCGTATAGCTTGGTTTGCAATCAATGCGACATACTGATGTGCATTTACTGTCAACTCCATTGCATTCTTTGTCAAGATGAATTGAGTTTGATGTTAGCTTGATCGCCGGGCATTTCACAACTGAAATTAAAAGCGTCCAAAAATTAACTAGATTTTCCAAGTGGTCTTTGTCAAAATCAGTGTTTCAAAAATCTTAAGGGCCACATTTTGAATGCAATCAAGAAAAGTTTGCAAACACACCTTTTGGTCGGAATTCATTCTTTGTAGGCGGACAATCCTTTCCAACTCCATTGCAAGTCTTGTAAGCGTCAATGTACTTGATTTTGAAGTCGTATATTTTGGATCTCTTCTCATTGGGGCAACTTCCAGTCCATGTGTCAATACCCCATGATGTCCAACTTCTCTCGGTACATTCCTTCGTTTGACATTTACCTGAAGGAGAATGAAAAAGTTAAATTAGCAGTAGATTTCTTATAATGTATTAACATTTCATGAGAATACTAATGAGAATATTCCTTTGTCAAGATGTGGATTAATACCTTATCCGGCTTTTATTATTTAATGAATAAATAACTGAATAGAGGTATTAAAGAAAAACATATGTGAAGAACAGCTTACAGAACTTTCTTGAATCGGTGATTCTTGGTGGTCGACAATCAGGATCGATACCAAAACAAGCAACCTCTCCTTTCTTCTGTTCTTTCATAACATATGTGTATGAAGGCTTCTTATCTTGATGACGTGTTTGATCTTTACATTCACCATTGGCAACTACTGGTGACCATGAAGTCCATGGTGCCACTGGACAACTGCTCGCTTTCCTGCAGTTGCCTAGAAGAAATTTGATAGATCTTGATTTTGATTCCTAAAATTATTTTTGAGAACTGTATCTGTATCATTGGTGACAGTTAACGTTTTTCTTAGTTTTGAAAAGGTCAAGCTTTTAAATAGGATTTCAACATTAAAAGTCGTTAATAAAGGGTTACCACCACCAGTGTTGAAATAAGTTGCTTACACATGGTCCGTTCTTCACTGTTGTATGTTCCAGTGCAACGCGCTTTGATACCATTACAACTACCCACTTCATGTCTGTAATGTGATGTGTATCTTTCACTTCTTGTACGTCGTTGTTTACCGCAGGTTCCTGCTGCTATATGACCTGTCCATGTTCCCCAACTCCCCCAATAACAATTGGTCACTTCAAAGCATGAACCTAGCAACAGCGCAAAATGAAAATGGTGCATTTTAAGTAAAGAAATACAATTTCCATTTATCCCGCACCGCGCCTTTCCATTTAATTCTCCGTTGTTTTTTTGCTGAAAAAGTGTTTATTTGTGAGCAGTCTTTGGTGAATAAGCCCTACAACAGTCTTTGGTGAATAAGCCCTACAACAGTCTTTGGCGAATAAGCCCTACAACAGTCTTTGATGAACAAGCCCTACAACAAACAGTTCTAATGATGACAAAAAGAAACCAAAACGGTAAGCAAAATCTATCAATCCTATTTCCATATAATAATTTCGTTAAATAAATGGATATGATATGATTTTGATACGAAAAGGCTACAATATCCAAATACAAAAGTAAATGACTTACAGAGCGTTCTTCCTCGATCACGACCAGTACAACTTTGACTTCCAGGACAGCCCGAACCTCTTGAATGAGTCGAGTAATGATGTGAAACACGGCTCACCTGATAAACACAACGTCCTGTAAAAAATGATATGTGCAGATAAACGAACCTTTCCATATTACCTCTCTGCGAAGATGGTTATAGTCAACCCTGACTCAAGGATCAGAAAAGGACATTTTCTCATTGGTGACTAATTCAACATAATCTTTGTGGAGAAAATCTTGGGTCCAATAAAAAATATACAAAGGATAACGGTAATCAGAAGTTAAACCTTCCGGGCAGTGATTTGCACACGAAAGTTGACCCAGCGCCTTTCTATGGAAACAAAAAAGATAATGCAAAACCTGTAGCAGGATTAGGACTGTATGCTGAATAAGTTTGACTGCATGTTTTCCATGAACAACTTGATGAACCACCACCACAAGCTAGTGTTTGTTGCGCAAAAATTATCAAGGCTAGTGCAACTAATAATATCCGAAGATTCGACATGACTTCTATTTCATGTCAAAGAATTTTAACCAGACTGACTGACTGACCTGAAACTGTTTGAAAAATATTAGTCGGTGATTGAAAAGATTGTGAAAGTTTTTAATAATGTTTGGTATAAACACAGCTGCCTTTGTCATGCGACTCAATTACAAAAAGAAAATTGAAATGTTTGTACATCAGGTCCTTGCATAAATATCGCAATTTCGAAAACGATTGAAGAATGTTTTGAAAAGTAATTTCGCTAAAGATATACAATAAAAATCACGACTGTGTGATTAAAAACGATTAAATGAATCGCCCGTCTACGGAACTGACGGAACCTTTTTGTGAAAAGAAAGCTAGGTTATTTGATATTAACACAAATGAAATCATGAAAAAACGAAATATTACATTCAAAATAATAAAATATTGAACCACCCATTTCAGTATTGACTACTGAAATATTATGCAAGATTTTTCAATCCTTCGGACCGTTTTTTACAGGCACCGAACCTACCCAACAGGCACGGAACATTTCTTTGGCGTTCAAACAACGTTGTTTCAACGTCAGAACGTTATTTGGACGTTAAAATAACGCAGCGTGTCTGATGAGTAGTTGTGATTTTGAACTATATCACTAACCTGGAAAGTTCTTTTCTTTTCCTCAAATTAAAATCTTTTAAATTAACACCTGACTGTGATTTTTAAAAAACCCTGAAATGGCACCAGTGCACTATCAGTGCTATTGTTACATTTACAAATAACTCAAAATATTTTTTGTTAAAGATTTAGAAGAAACGAAAACAATTTCAATATTTTGATTAAAGACCTACTAAAAGCATAGTCGGAAATTCCACTTTTTTCTTCCGACTATGCTTAAAGCTTATTGCCATAAGATTCTTTAATGTTTAAGAGTCAATGCAAACAAAATTTTAGAAGAAAATTTGTAAAAACACAGTGCTAATGTTTGCTTCACCTTCTCTTTGTATTGTAATTGTAATTTGTTCAAGTTGAAAATTAAAGTTTCTAAGAAATATCTTAAGTAAAACTTGCAACCGGGTTACAAATAGTACTGGTACCTGTAAAACAAAACGAAAATATTTGAAGAAGAAATTCCAAAAAATAATTTAACAGTCTTAATTCTTACATTTTTTACGAAATTGAGAATGAAAATCCTAAATTCTCACAGAAATAATACTGGATCCTTAGGGTTCGTTTTAGGTTTTTCTCATGAAATAAAGTTTCTTTACAACACCCCCGTTTCACAGACCCGGTGGTACCCCCTACCCACTCTATCAAAATATTGTTCCCGGTGTGAAAAAAAACCCTGAAACCCCATCGGAAACTACACTGAATTCTCATCCACACTGGGAAAAAAACTAAGATTTTGGGAATCTCCACTGGATTTTTTGAGCTGTAAACAATAGAATTTGAAATCCCCAACTCTCAAAGACAAGAGATTTTCCATCCCCATTCTCACCGGGTCACTGAGACAACCCTGGTGTTTTACATGAAAGAAAAAGGTTTGCAAATCAGAGTAGATACGTTTAGTCGTTTACAGTTTGGTTGGAGCATTCAATTTGAAATAGATCGAATGTCAATGTTATCCAAATTCAGTTTAAAGTCGGTGTTAATAATATTGACTCAAACCATCTATGCTCAAAACCAAAAACTTAAAGGGCCATTTCTTATATACTGCTCCACAATGTCTAATTCCATTTGGAATTCCAACCATTCTCCAATATCAATCTTTCTAAACGTTATACAGTATTATTCATTAGATTTTGATCATCCGGTCGAAATGTCCATAGTCAAGTCAATTATTTTCGGTTTGCACCTTGCTACTCATGACAAAAGCTCCACTACTAAGTTTCAAAACCTCTATGATATACATCCTTTGTCAGATCCGTCCTCTGAGGAGAACCCATTTCTAAATTTCTGTTCATCCTCTCCAAGTGTCTTTCTCAAAGTTTCCTTTCATTTCAGGAGATATTCGGAAAACTATAACTGTTTAACCCCTCAAAAATTAGATTCACATTGCAGATGAAATCAAACATTCTGTTTCTTGTTGCTAGTAATGGGTGACGAACCGATTCGAATGCACTTGATAATCGGGAAACAGCATCCCACCACCAAGAAAATAATCCAGCCAAGCAATCCGATCATGAAGAGAGAATCAGTGAATTGCGCAAAGACGTTTGCCTTTTCCGATGGTAGCATAAATAACTCGTATTTGAAAACACCTAGACTTGGTGTCAAGACGATCACCACGTAGAAAACACCAACAAACAACGCAACACATCCTCTGATCTGCCAGCAATCAACTTTATCGGTTTTGGACCAGCGATAGAAAGTGGTGATTCCCTTCCACGAAGACACGATAACAAGTGCAAACATCATAACAACGATGACCACACGTGAAAAGTAGATATTTTCTTCCAATTCGTGCTTATTAACGCATTCCGCCACATCCTGTGAGCAATCCCAGCAATGCAATCCACGCTCACCCTGGCGTAAAGCATACAGGATGACAGCAAGGCAGGAACCAGGGATATCGAGTGCAAAACTGAGTAAAAATCCGAACGCGAATTTGACGCGAACGACGTGATCACGATTCTCCTCGATATACTGCGCGCGATGCCATGAGCGGAGAACAAACCAGAGATATGCAAGCAGGTAACATAAGAAGATAGCTCCTGAGATGACCAAGAAGAACAAATAGGTATCTAATAATCTGCCATACAATCCAACTTTATCCTCATAATCCTTCTTGTCCCAGTTGGACGATTGACATATACCATATCCTGTGGTCCTGTTCAGTTGATAATTATAGTCACTTTTCAGCCATTTCTCATAACGTGTACGTGCTTTCAAGTTTTCAGTATAAACGGCAAACTCGGTACCCAAATCCAAAGTGTATAAGACAAATATTAGGATATATTCTCGCACCAGACCTTTAACATCGATCGCCATTATGCACTTGTAGTTGACATTTAAACTATAAAAAAGAAAACATTTGATAGTTGTAACATTTTTCAACAATTTCAATGGGGAATCTTTACTATAAAATTATACGATAAGAATGTTTTTGAACAGTAGTATATTTTCAAAAGGAGAGTCTGCTAGTAATGCTGGAATAGATTGCTGGAAGTTATTAGGAAATATTGGACTGCTGTCTCGAGATTAATTAAACATTATAGAAAGGATATTTGTTAACTACAAGAAAAAGCCAGTTCAACAAATGAAGAAAAATTTATAGGCCCTTCATTTAAAATCTTTTCACAAGGCCTGATTGGGCAAAACTTGCAAGTGGGGAATAAAGGAAACGACTCTCATCAACATTCCCACTACCTGAAAATTTCTTCAAACCTTGATTATTCGGAACAATTAGAGAATGCCAGTTGGTTAAAAATGGTTTTGGGTAGAATTAGAGCATTTCAGGAAAATTACAATGAATATCGAACATAAAGGTACCTGCGAAGTTGATTTTTTTCCCTTTTCTTTTACATGATAGTAACCAACAAATGAACAACAATTTAGTCTTCTTTCGACAAAAATATTCCTCAGCAACAAACAAAAATCACTAAAAAATAAATCAGGGGAAGCAAAGGTAGTAGAGAAACGAAGAAAATCTTGGGTCCAATAAAAAAACATACAAAGGATAACAAAAGCGAACAGTATGAGAAGAATAACAATAAAATATTTTGATCAGGCAGGTGTTTTTTGTATCTCTCCTCTCTCAATACGTCTATATCCTTCTTTCTTCTTCATTCTTCGTTATCCACACACAAGAGAAAAAAACACTACCTAAAAAAACAAAACAAAAAAAAAGAACAATTTTCTTCTTGTCTAATGTTAAATCTAAACCACCTGCGTCTATCCCCTTAGTTAAATACCGTTTCACGATAGTATCCGGCCGCGTTCTTTGGTATGGAACGAAATTATGTAACAAACTTTGTTCGTTTGTTTATAAATTTTGAACCGAATTTAAGAATTATAAAATCGCAAAAAGTAAAGGAAGGTAAATATTTTTGGCTACAGACTGACGGTTATCAAAAAGACAAAAAAAAGATGAATAAAACAAGGAGAGAGATAAGAAAGCTTAAAAAGAACAGTCCAAAGGAAACAAAAAATAGAAATAATCAATATTAAGGGAATAGAGCCCCTTGATTAATAATTATTTCGCTAAAAAAAGGAATAAAGATTTTTTTAAACAAAAACGCGTATAACAGGGCTAGATTTTCTCAATATTCTTTTACTCCTAATTTTTCAACCAGAAGGTTTAAAATTACTTACTTTTTTTAGCTAAAAAAACCTCCCTCTCATATGTAAAAATTATTTAAACAGAGGAGATTCATGTAGAGATAGTCAGGAAAAATACAATATAATACATAATACATAATAAATTTTAACATTCTACAAATCAAACAGAAGATCTCGGTGTTTCACTAACATAAGCGGTCACGTGATCTGGTATAACAAAGAAATCAGCCTCTGTTAGCTCAGAACCATTTTCTCTGAATAACGAATTTCGTCCTTTGGCTTGTAAATCGAACTTGTTGTTATCAGTGGAAGACATCTTTTTCATATGTTGGAAGGGGAAAGTCTCATTTGACCAGCCACCAACAGATACCATCAAAGGGCCATTGTTCAAAACCCCACAGAAATCTTTTTTCATGGATATTTTCATGAAGCCTCGATCACCCCACAAAGTTCCCCAGCTATTCTTAATGATCCAGTAAGGAATGTTCTTTTCTTCGCCATAACCGATAGCTAAAACAGCATGGTCTGTCTTTTGTGCTGAAAATTAAACAGAAAACAATGCTTTAAAATAAAAAATCTAGAATTTTTAAGACGTCATCTTCTCTTACTTCTTGGAACTGATGATTGCAGTCAATGTCAATTCAAGTCAAGAGTTAATGCTACTGGAAATGTCGAGTTAAAAATATTTTTTTTCACGTTTTACGACATAGAAATCAAACAAGGACTTAGACTGGAGTTGTTTATGACGTATTTTTTCCGATACGGCAAAATTTATGAGCGGGCGGGTGTAGTTTGTATTCTTGGCCGACGAGTCTTGTATGTATAGTCCAATACCTCGTCTTCCTTACTTTATAATTGTAGAGTCGTCTGGATGCTGGACTAACAAGGGTTGTTATACATAGCTAACAAGGGTTGTTATACATAGCTAACAAGGGTTGTTATACATAGCTAACAAGGGTTGTTATACATAGCTAGATATTCTTAATTGAAACTCCTTTCGACGAAAACAACTAACTTACTGCACTTAGGATCATCATAAATTCCGCTTGAATAGAACTTGAATGTTTTACGAGCACATTGTACAGCAATGCTGCCAGGACCGTACATGGCAAGAGCCACTTTCAACTTTTCAGCATTATGTTTCTCGATTGTTCGGTAAGAAATCTTGCTGACGTTATCACAAGACTCCTTACTTCCACAGTGACAATACCCTTCCTGGTAAAGAGACAATTAAAATACAATTGAGTATTGAGAACTTTCTTCAAAACACACCCTTTTAATCCTATTTCATATCATTCGACTTTTAGATATTCTACACAAGGATTTACGACTGTAATACGAACTAGGATGTAACCCGCGAGGAATTCCTGCTTTTATAGTACCTGTATTTACGGTTAAGTAAACTAATAATTAAATGTCAGGTGGTAAAGTATCCCATCATATAGTTGATAGCTGGTACGAGTTATTATGCACAAAATTGAAAACAAGTCCAAAAGCTTCTTACTTGACCCAGATACTTTCCATAACTTTTTCTAGTGGCTAACCCATGATCTTTAACGAATTGGAAAGCTCTCCAGCTCCAACCACCACGACAACCATTGTTATTATAACCCCATGAACAATCCAATAATTGTTGAATGGATAACTGCTCCATACTACCGTTCTAAATAATTGAACGAACAAAAATGAATTCAATAGGCGTTTATATTAAGGTGTAAACTCATTAAATTTAACTTACTTCTGTACCAATAAAGATTGGGCAAGATAACTAATAAAGCAGTTTATGTTAAAGCTGAAGATTTGAGTACTTGAGTAACCATTGATCATACTTCCATGATCAACTTTCATCTAAAACGAATCAAAATTGTCTTCTCATCTAAGACGAGTCAAAATTGTCTTTTCAAGAAAGAAGAAAAGTAAGGGGTAAAAATACTTGATTGATAACTACCTTGATAGCAAAAGCGCCTTCGATTGCACCAACAGCTGAGAAAGCCCAACATGATGCACAAAAGCTCTGGCTGTGAACTGGACCCACTGCATCTGTAGTAAATAAACACATAACGTTTTGAAAAATATTTAGCCAAAACCTTTAATATAAATCTTGAGAAAAATCTTTTACAATTTATTAGGAAAAAAAGCAAGAGTTTTGAAAGTCTCAAAATTAAAGTTTCAATTTGTCTTTAAAGTCAAATCTTCGAATTTCAGCCAATGTCTCAATAATTACCATAATCTCTCCAATCCAGATTCTTCGGCAACGATTTGGGGATAGTGATACGAAGTTGTGGAATTTCATTCAATTCTTTTTTCAGCTCTGGTGTGTCAGGAGATGTCTGACCTTTCATCATTTCGAATTCTTCATCAAGAACGTCTGACAGATGGTTTACTTCCAATGTGTAATTCAAATGTGCTCGATTGTGCGAATGAACGAACCTAGTGTAGTGGAAAGTTTTATAATCAGATTCAAAAAGACTATTACAAGGTCAAACATTCCACAAAGCTGAATGTGGTACTATATTCATCGTAGAAATTTATTCTCAAAAAGATATCACTTGATGATATCGTTGGAGAGAAGGGGTGCCGGTTGACGTTCGAAAAAAATGAATTTTAAACTATATTTCACCATTTACAGGTACTTTGGCCAACTATAGTACTGAATCCGTATATTTTTGAGAACTTTTCGAAGGTTCGGTTCAATGATAACGGGGTGAAAGTGAGTTCATTTTCTCAATATCAACTCGATAGAGCTTTATGTGCTGATCGAGCATTTGCTACAACCAGTGAAATAATATATTGGCAGTAGGGCGAAAATAACACTCCCATATATCGTTATTCGAGTCCCCCTCCCTCAAATTTCAATAGTTGAGAAGTCCCGAAGCCACGAAAACAACCACTGAAGCTTGGGGGAGGGGGAATGATAAAAACATTGAAAATGATCAGTGTCTTCTACAAAATACTGCTGAACTGATTGTAGGTTTCACCTTACCTTTGGTTATGTCGAAAGATGTTTTTCCTCTTATGCGTTTCCAGTTTACTTTTATATGTTTTCTTGTGTTTCTTTTGAAAGTTATGGAAAGTTTTGTTCAGTTCATGTTCGCGTGCTTCAACGTGTTCGCCATGTAAAAAGTCCCACATTGGATTTGCTTCGAAATGTGATTTCATTTTCTCAAGTTGATTGTAACATTTGTATTCTGGCAAGAAGAAGGGTTACAAGAATAGAAGGTAGATTATGATATAGTATTTGGAATGATGATAAATAGCAATAAAATCCCATTTCCCATTTGAGGTGAGTTTTTGTAAATATTCATTATTTGAGGAGGAACCAATGATTTTTTTCAAAAATAGTCCGTCATACAAATCAGGAGAAAATCTCCGGGTATGCATGGAAATAGAATATCCAGGGGACATGGGTTGCTAAAAATCACATCCTCAACATGCAAATCCAAGGAAGTCCAAGCGAATTTTGGTACGAAATTTTTGTAAGAACTTCCTTAACACTGGGGGGTATGGATTTTTCTGGAAAAGTTCAATAAACCAGCGAAATTCACCCCTGAATCAATATCCTGGTCAGATCTGCACTGGTGGCCACCCCGGTGAAAAATGTTTCAGTTTAAGCCTTCTTATAACATAACATAAGAGAAAAAGGTCATTATACCTTTAGGAATTTGAAGTATTTTGTAATCAAATTCCCATTCTTTAAAAGAGAAATAATCAATGATGTAATGATCATAATGTGAACGTAACAAGTGATCATATCCCATCATCTCGTATCTGATTGGTTTATACGGTGTGGACTGGGTCACGTGTAATGTGTATGTATTGTTCTTGTCGACAAATCGTTTCTCATACTTGAATTTAAAGGTTGGTACACCATTGAATCTTGACTTCCCTACAAACTAGAAAAATAATGATCTGTTGAAACAACGTTGTTCTAACGTCACAATGTTATTTGGAAAAACGTCAGGTGACTTCCGGGATAACAGCCACAAAAAAAGTTATCATTTCTTAAAACTCAAGTGGTCTCACTTTTAACCGAAATTTTTCAAACCTTCAAAGGAAGCTTTTTTTAACTTGAAATTTGTGACAGTAGTACCTTAAACTTCTTAATGTTCATAGGAACGATGGTTTGACCTCTACGATTGGACCATTTGGAATCTTCTTTATACCAACATGAAATGGTGTTGGATTCACTTAAGTCACTTTTCTTACTCCAATGAGCTGGCGTAACCTTGACAACCACACCATATTTACCAATATCACCACGTTGGTAACTTTTATCCATACCTGGAAAGAACATTGTGAAAGATTGCACCAATTACTTGAAGTTGATATATTATAAAGAAGTAGCTGAAATTTTAGCAAAAATAAAAATATAATGACAAAGTGTCCCCCAGGATTCAGGGGGGATAGGACGTATGAATCTAGGTATGGGGGGATCTAAAAAATTCAAAAGGTTTATTTCATTTCTTTCAACCAGTAATAAGAAAGACTTAAAACTGGAATCCGAAGCATCCTTTTTATTTACCTATGAATTAAAAACTACTTTAAAAGAAGAAACTTTCGCGTGGTCAAGAAATTCGCGAAATTTTTGCATTTCACGGGAATAAACTTTTGCGAATTGGTCCTTGTTCAAGTAAAATATTTACATTTTAATAGGCTCAATGCGAAATATTTAAATTTCAGCTTATCGATATTGATTAATAGCATTTTGACGGTTAAAATACGAATTTTCATGTTTATTTTCCAACTAGAAAATTTTGATTTTATTGACACTTTGAGTGATTGCAAAAGATCGAAGCCACAAAGACACATTTTCCAACAAATACATGATGCTAGAAAGAACAACGTCCTGCGCCTGCTGGGTTTGCTTTAGTTGACCTATTCTATATGAGCTTCACACCAGATAACCATAACAAGAGAACTAAAAAGATCTTGTTCATTTGGTTCACAGTTCAAATACACAGAATAAAGTCAAGACACATCGTATGACAAAAAGTAAAGAAAGGACACACAAACCTTGATAATAATCGATTCTGCTCATATTGAGTTCACCTGCATACCAAGCCTCAAAAGGTTCAACCAAATCATCAAAAGGTAACGTTATAGTACCCACAGAATGATAAAACAATGGAAAATTGATATTATAACGTTCACTATCTCGCTCTCCTTCCACTATCTTCTGGATAGCCGAATCTTCGGAACTGTCGTTGAATTTCTTTTGATTACGCAAACCTTCAAATACTTTCTTTTTATTAGCGACCAAGTCTTTATACAAATTTTCCAAAGCCTCGTTCTTTAGATGTTCGGTAAAGTTCTTTTGGAAAGAATCAATGTCTTTATTTTGAAAAAGTTCTTGAAGATACTGCAAGTCAATATCGGTTGATATTTCGTGTTTATTTTTCTCTTTTTCTTTTACTTTTTTCTTTTTGTCATCCTTCCCTTTACTCTCGTTCTCCTCTTTACTCTTCTTATTTTTGTCTTCAGTTTTTTTGTCATCTTTGGTATCCTTACTAAGAAGATTAATGGAATGTATACCACTACTGAACGTCTCTTCATCAGGGATGGTTATAATAGACCCTTCATCAATCAAATCTGAACTATCCAAACGATTCTTATCATCAACATCATTTTCACCAAAGGTCTGTTCTTCTCTCAATACATGATGAATTTTATTTCTACGTTGTGTTGAAGTCCTATCAAGATTGATTACAGTTTCATGGTGATCTACTTTGTTGTATAATTTACCAGAAACAGTCCTTCGAACATTGCTGACCAGTAAGAAAGTCAACAAAACAAAAGTCAAATCCATCTACCTCAAAACTGATACAAAATGAGGTTTGATAAAAGTGTTTAAATTGCTTGGTTTGTCGGTTTTTGGTTTTGCTAAACAAAACATAAATCAAGTTTCCAAACGATTTTTTGACGGAGAAGAGTAGTTTTAAACCATAGATTTTAGAAAATTAATCAAGCGTATCACTTTCTGTATTAATTATCATTTTGTTTAAAAAAAACAATTGATTTGTTTCAATCAAAACCAGACAAAAAATTACTCTTTCCTTAGATTTTAAGGTCACTTACTAGTAAACTGAAACTAAACAAACAAGGAAAATTTTAACCTAAAAGTGCAATGAAAGGAAAATACAAACTTTGTGGTCCAAGAGGAAGACAGTTCACTGGTTATAGTATTTTGAAAGATAATTTTTCGAATGATAGGGTCGAATTCTTTCCACCACTACATACAAAGTATTTCAAATAAAGAAAAAATATTAAATCCCCTCCAAAAACTAATTTTAAAAAATAACTACATTACAAATAATACTAAAAATATGTTTATAATTTAGGTAATTGATACTCTAATTTAATTACTTGAAGAAGGACTGGTAAAATCTCGACTCTATTTTTGAAAAGGATTCAAATCAAAGTTGAAGCTGGTAATTTCACGCTAGATAATATTTGATAATTTAATTTGATAATGCATGATTAAGTTTGCCAAACCATTTTTTTTTAATTCGAAAAAATCCCTTAAATTTCAATAAGGCTAGATGTTGGCTACATATTCAAATTTTATACTGAACACTAAAAAAATACTGCATTGATGATTCATTTTAAATTAAATTATTCATTCAACGTCTATGATAGTTTAGGATGCTTATTACCAATTTCTCCATCGCTGTATGATCAAAGGTTTCTTTAGAGTTGTGTCTATGACTCTCCATCTCTTCTCAAAATTTTCTTTTTACGAAATTCCAAATAAGATTAATTTCACTAATTCATCATAGTACAGTCGACGTACTGAAGGAAATTCTTGATATTCAATCACCTTTTTTACCAGCTGTGGGTGATGGTGTTGATTTATACGAAGTCGAGTCATCATTCAACCAATTCTCCCATTCGTCAGCATCGTTACCAAAGCTGTCTTGTTTCTTTGGTGTAGTTTTCTTTTTAGTAGATTGTGGTTTAACAACTGCAGGTTCCTTCTTCTGTTTGGCTGGACTATCACCTCCCCAGTTGTCATCCCAACCATCGTTAGAATTGGTTTTTCCCCAATCTCCTGATGGTCCCGATTCACCGGTGGTGTTTGATTTTGAAAGTGAACTATCATTGAAATCAACTAAATCATTAGTAGAAGAGTTTGTTCCATTCTGGTTTGATGATGACGACATCGCAGCTTGGAATGGGTTGACACCATCTTGACCAGATAGGCCACCATATCCATTACCTGACTGCGCACTGCCACCGTTTTGATAACTGTTATCGTTGTTACCAGCTTTGATAGCAGATTGCTGAGGGTTGGTTTCGTATCCCATATATGATTGTAAACTGTACCATCCCTTAAGACCATAAGACGATGCCTGAAAGTAACAAATCGAAATTTTGATAAGAATTTTTACAACAGTAAAGTTAATAATATTTTCTTGGTAATTATTGTGTTTTGTTTATATTCTTCTTCTACTACTTAAAAAGCTTTATAGTTCTCCACTGTTTAAAATCATTGAATGGCAACACTTGTGTAAACCCTGATAACAAATACCACCTACCTTGGTTGCAGCTCCCTGAAGGGAGGCTGACATGTCTGAAACGAGTTTCCCTTCATTTGCCTGAAAATATAAAGGTTTAAAGTCAAAATCTACTCTGATAGTTTTCATGAATTCGA
The DNA here is from genome assembly GCA_032270745.1 of Tiaropsis multicirrata. NCBI lineage: Eukaryota > Metazoa > Cnidaria > Hydrozoa > Leptothecata > Tiaropsidae > Tiaropsis > Tiaropsis multicirrata. Next base: position 14,437 of record JAUJPO010045375.1, read on the forward strand.
GATTTTTTTCTTACTTTCAACAGGTTATCAGTTGGTGGGCGTTCGGTCAGTTTTGATATACTGAGCTTTTTTGTGAGTAATAATATATGGCAAATAAACTTTCTTTAAAAAAACGAACAAAATATCAATTGGGATACCTTTGCTGAAACGTTAGTACCGAGCTCTTGAGCCTAAAACAGAAAAACAAAATGGTAAGTAACAGTCAGGACTTGAAAAGGGACAAAACTCAAAACAAATCAATTGAAATAAGTAAATTAGTAGATTATAAGTAGATTATTATTTAGTTATTTTCAAAAAATCGTACTTTATTTTATGTATCTAGCAAAAATATCCAAAAATACCCTGATCGTTTGAGATGAAGAGTTGAATAGAGACCTACCACGTTTGTAAAGGCCAGTAGCAGATGCTGTATTGTCTTTGCTAGTGCTGTTATATGTTGCTGTTGAAGTGCCAAAGGGCTGTGAAGTAGTGCGGTAGTTGCACGCTCTTTTTACTGTATTATTATCGTTCAGTTTACATTGTGGGTTTTGTCTTGGAGTTATGTTAGGTGTTTGAAGATTTCGAGTCTCCGTAAGGTTGTAAGCCGAGTGCAAGAACTGAAAATTATATTAATTTTAAGTTTTAATTATTTATTCATTATATATTAATTCAGTTTAAGATTTTAGATCAATTATTTTTAAATCTTTTATTAGTCAATTAATGAGAGATTGTTCAGTTTAAATTTATTGCAACTAGACGTAGGTAAAATGTAACTTATTACAGGTGACACATTACATCACCATCTGGATAAGGCTATCGCCGTGTCTCGCTGACATTCTGCCGATTGATAGTGTAAAGGTTTCGATCACGAGCTTGCACCGCAATGCTTCGTGTTTGAATCCCGACCACTGCCAGGCAGGGTGTTAGGGAAGTGTGGTGATAGTCAAACATACCATTGAAAAGGTAACTCGCTTATATAGTTATTGAAAATGTCAATGAAAAAGATAACAATTGATTAGTTGAAGTAAGGACAATTGATGGCAATTCGTCATTTCATACGAATCTCAGATACGCAGGTAAAATTTACATTAAACTTGAAAAGTGGTGGTCAAAGAAATCTAATTTCGAGAGAAAAACATATTGAAAAGAAAAATTACCTTATTGGAAGCAGGCTTGATGACATTTTCATTTAATTTGGATCCTACTTTGACTGCCTGAAAATATAAGAAAATAAAACCATTAAAATATGTCATCACCTTCGGAATCGATATTTGAAGCTTTTAACCTTTTCATCGATAACTTGTGATGACGTAACATTTATATATTAAAAGTATATATTTTCAAAAAGCTTATGAAATTCTGATAAGCCTAAAACGGAGAGAAAATGATTTTGTTACAAAGATTTACGTAAAATAACAGATAGTCAGCTTCTAAGAGCAATAAGAGTTCCAAGTCCCCTTAGCCGAAGATTTTTGGCACATTTTTTACAGGTGCTTTTGTTGCTTCACGTAGCGGACCTGCTCGCCAGAAAAATAAAAAGTTTTACTAAAAAACCTGTTCGATTTATAGTTTGATTAATAATAGTCTGGAATGTCGCGGTTTGATTAATTGAACTTTTGTCATTCGATTATGTTCGATTGATTCGATTAAGACAGTTTGGGTTCTAGTTCTGTATTTGCATACGACAATAATGCCTACTAGTAATCTCGCAAATTAAAAAATTGCAAATTGAAAAATTAAAATCATTCTATAATCGTATTATCGCTAATCGATGGCCAATCGATATTCAGGATTTTTATGAATCTTGATTACCTACCTATCAATTATCAGTTACCTATTGATTGTGTTTAATCACCACAAATAAGGTGAATTTAGAGTTTCAAAGAATCGATTGGTTAGGGTTGTTATCACGTTTCGTTTTATGCAGATTTTCAGGATTTCAAATGAAATATCACCGCCATGGCAGTCAGATCAACTTAAAAACAGCATTCAATTTATTTGCCACATCCTCACTCAACGAAGGAGAAATTTTAACAGTCTTTATAGATTTGTGGCCTCTTCCATACTTGTTCTCAACTATACAGGCTAAAATGTTAAGAGTCTCATCTTTCATTTTGAGCCCCTTCGGGGCCGCCCATTTTAGGTAGGGCGGCGTGGCGGAGGGCCTTTCTTTTCAACAAAGTCAGAAAGGACGGCAGACTGCCCAGTGGTGCGGCTTCAAATCAATCTTTTTTCAATTCTATTAGCTAGAGGACAGAATCTAGTGTAACTGAAC
>JAUJPO010045386.1:0-16690 GCA_032270745.1 Tiaropsis multicirrata
AACGCTCCGTGTAAAAAACTCACGAAATTGACCAAAACCGCACGAAATTGACCAAAACCGGCGTTAGACTGAAGAAGAAGAAGAAGGAGAAGAAAATTTACCGTTTTAACAAATATTCCCCTATAATAGGGAAATATTTAAAAATGCAACATTTTCTAAAGATTTGAAAAATCCATTCTGGAGAAATTTGGCTTTTCTAGAAAGTATTAATTTTGAGAGAGCTAGAGGCGGAACCACCAGACAAGTGCCTAGCCTGTACCAAACCCGAACAACGAGCCGATTTTTACATCCACGTAGATGCTATTTGAAAACACACTTAGACACATTTTTTTTCTAAACATACCATAAACCCTACTATCGCCAGTTACATAAAAACGTAAGGTTTGGTACAGGCTAAGAAGTGCTTATGAAGATGATTTTGGATATGCTCTCTAAATTCAAAAAATCTCATTTTACTTGATAGCCATATTCAAGAAATCTCTTTAGGAAAGATTGCCATATTTCATCCTCTAACGAAACGTGCATCTTAAACGTCCAACTGTTTTAGTATGGGTCTGCAAATCAGACTAGGAAGAAGCAAATAGATATCCCTAAAGAGGAAGTAAATTCTCTAGAAAAAAAATCATAAATCAAATTTATATGATTTTACAAATTTATCGACCAATAAAGTCTTTTCCATTTTCAATGCTATCCTATCCAAGGTCCTATCATATGATAAAGCCTGTTGAGAAAACAGATGTAAAAACCAGAACGACAAGGAAAGAACTAAAAAGTAAATAAGATAATACTGTCCTGGTTTCTACACGACAGCATTTCTTACTGACCAATCTTTGTGCAACAAACTTTAATAGTAGCCGAACAGAGCATTAACAAAGAATTTCGTTACCATTTGATGGCCATATTTCATCATTTGAAATTTCAACTTTCAATAATTTGATGTTTGGCAAACCCTATGAAGTGTTGATACATTATTAGATTTCAATTCTTTCCTAGCTTAGTGGCTAGGGTTTCAAATCTTTTTGACAAAGATTACAATACTCTTTAGCCAAAATTTTAATACTCACTATATCAAGGACTTTCGATTAAAATAACTTAAAATAACTTTAAACCAGGGAAATGTTAAAGTAAACATTTAACATTTCCCTGTTTAAACAAAAGCGCGAAAGGCCCGTATTTATGTTATGGAATTTTAGCATCGTAGCCGTTTATTGTTTTGTAAACGAGTTATTCTGTGCATCTCGAAAATAATTTATTGAAAACTTTTCACGCAATTTAATTTATCTGATTATCTGAAATTAAATTCGCGCGAAATTTTCTATTTTGAAACTCTGAACCACAAAACTAAATTCCGTGAAAATTTCTTCCCTTAAGGTAATACACGGGTCTCTAGTCTTTAACAGGGTCCACTTTTCAACCTCCGGGTGGCACGTCCTCTTCGGTCGTGTCAAGGTCAGTGCCCCCGGGCAAAATCTACATACTTAGTAGTTAATGAGATTAGATGTACTTTTGATGATCTCGAGAATCTAGAATTTATTAAAATTTTCCAATAAACTAAATTCTACTATTACCAACGCCATGTTCTTTTTCAATTTTTTTGAATACATTTTGTGCATAGTGAACATTTTGTGTCTCAACTCTGCTGCTTTTTAAACTTCCAACTAATCCAGCTGCATGCCACGAAGTACCACAACCAGGACTAAAAAAATAATTAAAACGAACTTGCTACATTAATTTAGTTTCCCAGATTTTGTAGAATCTTATTTGTCTATTTTATTTTTGCTGAAATTAGACATAACGTTTTGCGCAGAGGATTTGATTTAATTCAATTCAAATGTTAAAACTTGGTTCATCTATTCGTTCGAAGAACTGGAGAGACCATCAGACAAAGAAAAAGTAAAACATACCAATGAACGATCGAATGTGTGGACTGAGTGAATGTAAACATACGAACTAATGAACTATGAACGGAACCCAGGGAGGGAGGGACTTATCAAATGGTACTACAGTATGTGCGCCACTAAACTTTTCAGCTAACGCTGTACTTCCTGAAAATCAAAGTAATAAGTTTAGGCGGTAAATCTTTTCAAAACTACTTGCTTTTGAGCCAAAATTTCCCAGTTGTTCTAGAAAGCTTACACCAATGAAAGGTCCTTGGTGTCAGCTTCCTAGAACTACAGGGAAATTTTGGCTCAAAAACAAGTGGTTTTGAACTATGACTAAAGGACAGGTCGCTAAAATGGCTATTTTGGACGCACTCTTAAGGCTAAGGGTAGTTATTTTAAGATTTTTTAAATACACAGTAACATAAGGTTTACAGAGAAAAGCTTCGGGTAAGGGTAAAACATTAGAGAAAGAAATACATTTACACAAATGCTTATGAACTCACCAGTACCCGAACTCACGAGTGTTAATTTGTTTACCTTCCCTGTTCAAGAAGAACAATATCTTTCCATCCCAATTCAGCAAGATGATAAGCAATTGATGTTCCGATAATTCAACCGCCCGCTATCACAATTTCCGCCGAAGTTGGTAAATTCTTGACGGAATATGATCTTTAAAAATCAGAATTGAATCTGTTATTCAAATGACATCCCATAACGTAATATTCTATACGGAAACATCCCATCACGTAATATTCTATACGGAAACATCCCAAAAAACTGGATGTTTGCCACTTTTGTTTTTATTGTTGAAAATTATAGACTTAGTGGCAAACACCTGAATAAACAAATCATATTGAATAAAATTTTTAGGATGTTGTCACGTATAAAATATTACGTAATAATGGATATCATTAATTTTAATCTTAAGCTTTAAGTTAAGTACAAGCTACAAAGCAAAAGCTTACATCCTCCAACAGGCACGGGACATTGTCTTGATGTCCAAACAACGTTGTTTCAACTATCAGAACGTTGATTGAAGGTTGAAACAATGTTGAAATAACGTTGTGTGTGAGATCTAACTTCTGATTTATGAAAGTTGAAAGTTTGAAATCTGAAATGAAAATATATACTTATTCTTAGAAGTTGTTAAGGGCAACTTCGTCAAAAATCTTCTTGCAGTGTACCTTAAGTGGAGAATTTTTTGGCGCAATTGGCGCAAAATGCCGAAAATCGTCAAATTAAATCCGCGCCAAATTTACTTTTTTTTAAGCTGCGCCAAATTAAATCCGCGCCAAGTTTTTTTTCTTAAAATGAAAAAGTAAATTTTAAACGAATATTAATTTTTTTTTCTAAACTTTTACCAACAAAATAAATAAAATTCGAAATATCTAGTCAATGGTTATAATATTGCCGTTTTCTTTTTCTTATTAGCCTTGTCTACAGCTGGCACGACTGGCGAAGGTCTGAAAAAACTTTCGAATGCGCCAAATTAAATTCGCGCCAAAATTTCTCCACTTAAGGTACATGCTTCTCAACGTGTGTTTAAATAATTTTAATAATTTTTTGATTTTCTAGTTTTTTCCCTTGGGAGAAATGAAATGGTTCTACTGAACAAAGAGTTGTGTGGCTATAGCTACAGACCACTTCATTTAAAGGCATATAAACCGAATACCTCTAGAAAGACAACTTTCTAACAGTACCAAAATCTCTCATGCTACTAGCCTGGACTGTCAGATGCATGTCAGATTATGTACGCAAGAAGACATTTATTCAATTATAAATGCAGTCGTTATCTTTTAGTCTTATACAAATATCTCAACTCTTGTACCGTAGTTTGTACACCATTGAAAAATGAACAAAAAATGGGTGAAACCGCGCTAGCGTTCCTTTATAATCCATCTCCTGCACTCCATAAAATTTTCCCAACAAACCACGCACCTTTCTTACCTTGATATAACATATAGATACTTTAGGTAAAACCTGACACTGTTTTTGTTCAAGCTAAATCAAAACAAAAATACTAGACGTTTATGATCACGTTTTCTTGCGTAAAGATTGATCAGATAAAAGAATAACACGAATCATTTAACATTTAATAGATAAACTGGCGTTTTGGACTTGTGCTTGTGGAAAAAGTGGATATAATATTCATGTTTATATTATGATTTGCGAGTGGGAAGGCGAACATACAGTTGACTCGCTCTAATTCGAATCTCTACTATTCGAACAAAATAAAAGTCACCATGCATCAAGAGAATTTCTACTACAGTGACTTTCTACTATTCGAATCTCTCTACAATTCGAACAAAATCCCCCTTGGGATTCGAATGAGAGAGAGTCAACTGTACATGTATAACCTGCATAACAGAAGGCTTTTTGTCCTGATGATATCAGAGCTAAGGAAGCATCAAGAAAGGAAAAGGCTGTATAAAACCTAACCCGATTTAGGTCATCTGTTTTATGTGACCAAAAATATGTTGAGAAAAATAGAACTGTATTAAATTTTGGTTCAGATGTAGGTGGTTTTTATCTGCTTTAAAAATGGTGTAAAAATGTAGCATTATAATCGTCAACCGTACATTATTACTCGGAACTTGAAGAGTAAAATTAATTATTGTTGATTGTACTTTTTGAATAGTTCATTAGGCGAGACCAAATTAATTTGTTGTTCTACGGGCGGATCGTCAGTAAAATATGGGTCGGTCGGTCGATAAAATAAAAATAATTTTTTTATAATTGAGGGTCGGCAAAGTGCCAAAATATTTCCTTTATTATTTAAGTTGATCAAAAATTTAACCCTTTTTGATGAAGTTTATACTTCATTTGAAATGCTTGAAATTTCTAATTCTATGCAATCAAATGATGCGAAATATATTTTCAGATTTTCCACTGATGTTTATCTTTCGAATAACCCGTGTGTAATATTTACTATAGTGGAAGATTCAATATTATTATTTTTTCAATATTAGCAAAATTAGGCCCGTAGAACAACAAATTAAATTTGTCACGCCTTATTCGGCAAATTTTGTACTTTGTGGGTCCGAATTTTAAAATCCAATATTTAGCCACATACACCGTCTTTTAGAAATCAAGTTTTGAAAGCGTTTCCTTTGCTAAAATTGGGAAATAGCATGGCAGATTTTCACCAAAATTGAACTCACTTTTTCTGACTCGCTGTAAAACCGACTTTATAGTGAGAATCCCGATCTAGCGGATTAAGGTACAATATCAGCGAGTATTACCATGAAAGTTATATATCACAAACGAATGAATGAATTCCTTTTCAAAGTCTGTTCATAATAACTTCCTACGCATATAGCACTCGGTATTTATCATCTATAAATGTCATTACTTTAACGACTTGTCATTCTTGACTATGTGAAGGGTCATTCAAAACCACCATTGTGTCAAAGTAAACACGGATATGTCAACAATTTTATTGTTTTTATTACTTTGAAATTTTTAACACTTACATTATGACCCAATCTTTTTTATAGTATTCGAAACTTCAAACATAAGGGAACTTCGGAAATCAACTCGGACAAAGTCGGGTCAACAGTGGAAAAACGCATCGCGGGTTTAAACCTTTAAACCTTTAACCAACAACTTTTAAAAAAGACAAAAATCTTCTTCCCTTTTTCAACAAAAATTTTAGTATCGTTGAAAAGCTCTTTTTCTTTAATCTCGAGTTGTCAGGGGTGGGATAAACCCGTTTAAACGTGTTTTGAGACTCGATTGGCTTTGAAGAGGATGCACCTTAAGCTTTTGTACTCAAAAGGATTCTCAACCAGCAAGCACAGAACGTCGTTTCAACATCGTTTCAACGTCCATATAACGTTCTGGCGTCCAAATAACGTTCTGGCGTCCTTATCGTCCTTACTGGGTTAGCATGAGAAAATATTCTCATCTTTGTTTTGATAAATGATTACTACCTATACTTCAAAAAAGTCTCTGGAGTGACAGCTGATCATGGATAACTATTATAAAAAATACCTGGTTAAAGCCTTTTTATAAGGTATAGCAAAAAAAAGATACCTTGCCACGGCACGTAAAAATAGCTAAATATGATCTTATTTCGACTAGACTGAAGTCGTTTATGACGTAATATTATTCGATACGGCACAATTATCAGCGCGGGTAGTTTGTATATTCTTGTAGTCTTGTAATCAAAAAGTTTTTGCGTGCCTACTGTATGTAGTCTATCTCACTTTATAGTTCTAGCCGTCTAGATGCTAGACTATATTTCGACTGATATTCGCCAATACTTTCTCTTTATGGTACCACGTGGTATCAGAGTTAGACAGAAGACGCTTTACAAACAACGTGCGGACTTATGAAAGTAATCTTTATGTTTTTGAAAATGTATTAAAACTTTTCAATGCGTTGGCGTTTTAAGTCTTTGATTCTAACTGAAGAGTATGTTTTTTTGAAGCTTTAAGTTTCCGACAATAATCAAAGTATAGAAATAAGAACATTTATTCACTTTTGATTATGGAAACATGAGTTGAAAGACTTAATTAAGAACATTTTAAGAACATTTTAAAGCTTGAAACCAAGAAAGCTAAGAAGGCTTCTTCAAATTTTGAATGTTCTTATAAAAAAAAGGGTGTATTCTCGTGAAATTGTGAAATAAGTGATGCCCATATTTGCACAGACCAGCAAGAAGTATTGCTGTTAATCTAAATAGACTGAGAGAAATGTATGCTTAGTTACAAATCCGTTCAGAAAATATGCTCTGTTTATTTTTCTTTGACAAGTTTCGATGCACTTTCTTTTGTTACTTTTTTGTTGTGGGTTTCAAATGCTCGCGAGGATACCACATGAAAAGGATTTGATCCGTTGATCCCAATTCTGTATCCAAGTTTTCCTTGCAATACCATGCCATATTGGCTACTCTATGATGATACTAGCCGATATGTATTGAATTTTCCCCTTTTGGGTAAGAATTTAACCCTCTTCCCCCTCAATCCCCTTCCCCAATGAATGGGTATAACAGTTCCAGTAGGCACGGGGCGTTATTTTAAACGCCCAAACAACGTTGTTTCAACGTCAGAACGTTATTTGGACGTTTTTGATTGGGGTTTGATATCATTCGGGACAAACAAAGTAATGAAATGATAAAGTTTATTGAAATTTATTGTATTCTTTGTGTTAAATATTTCAAAAGAAAAAGAAAATACAAGATTTATATATTGAAAGATCTTAAGAATTTTATCTTAGGCAGTATCAGAGAAAATATATATTCAAAACTAGAAAAGAAAAACGCAAAGTATATAAAAAATTACAAAAATGAAATTGAAAAGCACTGACCCAGCGTCACAAGACGTTTTTTCAACGTTTCTTGGAAACGCCTTTTCAATGTGTTTTAACGTCGAAAAAACGTCATTTGACTGTTTGAAAGGGGGACAAAGAATATAGACACCCTGGTGGCGGATACAGAAGTTACTCAAAAATTTCAACGGGGTCATATTGATTATGGTCATATTGATTATTTTGAAGTCAACACTCTCCAGCAAAAAAAACTAAGTGGAGGTGCCAAATTGAGCCCATTGAAGCTTTCCGTAGTAAATTCTCTTTAACGAGTTCGGAGAACGAAACATCGAGACAAAAATTTGTCTTTTTTATTCAAGCAACTTTTGTACTAAAAGAAGGACATGGACACTAACATATAAAGATATCGTACCATATTACTTTACTGATGAAACTAAAAGTGACGCATTGTAAGAAAAAACAGGAATGGCGGAAAATAACAAGATACTTACTGATCTTATTTCATTGTCACGTTTAAAAGACGTTCAGTAAACGTGCAATTTAATAAGAGACCCACCACTAATTCACATAAGAATGACAAAAAAGATTTTTTTTCTTTCTTTTGATTTGGACTATACGCACATTCGTGACCTTTCTGACTGACTGACTAGCTGGTCCGCAGACAAAAAAATATCCTATATATCTATACATAAATGTTCTTTTATTTACACTTTCATATAATTCATTAAAGAAATATTATAATTAATTAAATTGTATTTATATAAAAAATTTGGATCATTTTATTTACAAGAATTTTTTTAACACAAAACGACACCAGCAAAAAAAGTGTTGTGACAGGTCAAAGATCAAATGTCCATCTAAACCCTTTGATAATGAACTGGTGTGGTGAAGTTTTTACTTCGACCTCTGCTGTCTCAATTTGGATAAAATTGTATCCAAATATGATCATATATTTGTTTACATATCGGGCTTGACTGGAATCCCAGGGGTATTTGGGCAAAAAATGTGACGGGTATGTGCGAGCGGCAAGGGTACCTTTTTCAGACTTTAAAAGTCTCTCTCTTGAGCAAATATCTTTGCCCAAAGGGTTACAAAACAGAAAGTGAGTCTCTTTTAAAAGGTCATAATTAATTCAACATTTTAGTCCTAATTCCTAAGAATCTTTTGAAAATTAATAAGAAAGATAGCCTTTTAAGGGGTGTAAAATTGGAAAAAATCCTCCCCGCCGGGGACTGGGATTAGAACTCGATTGCCCAGGAAAATAATATTACAAAATTTCAGAGAAAATCTTATTTACAGGAAAATAATAGATAAAAACATTTATATGTACAGAAAAAGCTAATTGCAATTTTCCATATATAAAGGAATAATAACTTTATTTATTATTTATATTATTTATAAATCTATTTACATACAAAATTATATAAATTACGGACACAAATTTCAAAAGTTTAATTCATCTTTAAAACTGCTGGAATCATTTCAAAAGATTTTTGATACAGCGAAAATGTCGATTAATTTCGAACAAGAAATAGTCAAGAAAAATATTTTACAAATTTATAATACACCTATCTACATATCCTAACCCACCAGACACACAATGTTATTCCATTGGACGTCGAAACAACGTTCCGTGCCTCTTGGGAATTTTAAGTCAAAGATTACACCAGTGCAATCTCAAAGAAAAATAATATTAAAATTAAAACAAAAGATAAATATGAAGACATAATTAAAGAAATATAATTCAAATTTAGTCTAACAAATTGATGTCAAGAGTCAAAAATGTTTTAATAATTCAATAGTCAAACGTTGGATAAACCAAAAGATTGCCACGCAAGATAGCTCCAAGATACCAACAGTGAAGAAACCAACGATTAAACTTAATGATCAAAATTAAGAACTTTCCGGTTGAAATGAATACTTTCTTAAATGAGAAATTGAACAGTTTTTAAATAAATGACGATTTTGAAAATACGAATTTCCAGCCAATTAAAATCAATCGTTTTCTTTTGTCTTGTTATTGAAAATCTATTGCTATTTTGATATATGACAGTAATAAATGGAACGATGGAAAACCTATCACTTAAAATGTCTTTCAATTTAATTTGCGTTTACAATAGCAAACCAAGGGTAAAACACAAACACAAAATCCGCTTACCATTTAAATAGGGCAATGAACATAATTGATGGTACATGTTAATTTCGTGGCTTTTGCATCAACACCCGTACATTTACATTTGTGTTGCCCGTTTTCAATAGTGAGTTCAACTAGTTTTGCTGTTGTATCACAAGTTGCAGACAGAATCCTGGTATTAGCCTGAATTATAATTTTAAAAAGATAAATTAGCGATCGTTTGAAAACTTAGGGCTACTCGAAGCATAGTCAGTATAAAAACACCGGTCTGGAAGTCTTTTGTTTTTGTCTTTTGTTTGTACATTTTGAACTATTCGTCGGCAAAATGGTTTGTTTTGCTCACTTATTGATCATGTGTTTAAAAAATAGACCAATCCCAAGAGAACATATTGATAACGTGATCAATAAGTAAGCAAATTGAAATTTGACTTTTGTTTTAAACAAAAAAAAAGTTGACAAAAAGATATATCAATACATTGCCAGACCATTGTATTTTATAATGACTATGCTCGAAGACAGGTTCTAAGATTTTGTTCTTTTTCAAGAAAACTATTTTGGATTTTAGATCGAAATACCCATAATGATGGAACGGCTTTTCCTCTAGTAAAGACAGACACATCCAGAATTTCAGGCAAGTATTTCAGGCGAGGTATCCAGTGTCAGGTACAGGAGGTAGGTAAAATCTTACCGGTTTTGCTGCAGGCACCGATATATTCAATTTGGTTCGATATTTTTCTGAAGCTCCATCTTGAATCTCCGCAGAAACTGTACTTTTTCTACCAGGGGTACAACCGTTCAAACCACTGGTCTTTTGCTTCTGTGTCAAAGTTTCAATCTACGGGTGAAAAAAAATAGTCATGATATCCATTACGTAATCTTTCATACGGAAACATTCTAAAATGCCGGGTGTTTGCAACTTTTTTTTTAACTTTTTGGAATGTTTCTGTATAAAAAAATCTAATGAAATTTTTGTTGGGTCTGGTTTTTTATCCATGAATGTTGGACGAAAAAACGAAAAATCTCCTAACTGTCGATTAAAAATGAAATGGTTGAGAATTTAGGGGGTCAGATTTAGTTCTCTTACAAAACATTTATGAGTCTTTTCACCAAACCCACGGAAAAAAAGTTTTCATTCAGGTAGCATTTGTTTCAATTTTAAGTTTTGTGTTAGTGTCAGATGTAATAGACCATTTATCAAACAGATTCTGATTTACATTAAACTCGTCATAAGGCAAACATTCATTGAGAATGGTAAATTGTTCCATGCAGGCACGGAACGTTGTTTGACGTCCAAACAACGGGTTGTTCTAGCGTCAGAACGTTATTTGAACGTCAAAACAACGCCATTCAGCAGACAGCTGGAAACCAATTAATATTTCACAAAATTCATTTTTGATACTTTTAAATTAGAGCGTCTACCAGGGAAATGGATCACGATTGTCAGATTTTCTATCTTACCTTGGTAACTTGGTTAGTAATTGGTTATTTTTGTTAGTAACTTGTGATCCGCTTTACATATCGTTAGTAGATTTCCAGTTATTTTGTATGTCATTCTACTTACATCTTGTTCAATGTTTTCCATGTTACTAACAAGTGATACATTTACTTTGTTGATATTGCTTCTGCTTACATTTATCTAGAGTAGAGAAAAAAAAAGAATAATGAAAAAAGGTCTTTGGGAATTATTTTCACATCAACATCCCAGAAGACACGAAACATTGTTTTAACGTACATACGACGTTTTACTATCGTCATATCGTTATTTAGACGTTGAATCAACGTTGAAAAAACGTTCCGTGTTTGCTAGGTAGGACTGTCGTAAAGAAAGGTATGTTTCTATTGTTTCAAAAGAAAAGTCAACGAATAGATCCAGGGAACGTTCTTTTAACACGTCCAAAAAACACGTTGTTTCAACGTGATAACGTTGTTTCAACGTGATAACGTTGTTTTGGACGTTGAAACAACGTTGTGTGTCTGCTAGGCAAGAAAGCTGAAGTAATTTCTTTTTTATAAGTTTAAAATAAAACACCTACCATTTCATAAAGCTGGTCTACCACGTACTGGGAGTCATTGATTAACTTGGTAAAATTTCTTGTAGATATCTTATTTTCCAATACAGCCGTCAACACCCTTCTGGTCTGCAAAATGTCATTCGCCAGCGAAGTATTCATTTTGCCGATTTGAACTTGGGTTCCGGTTATGTCTTTTGATGTTGTTTCGTTTAATTTTCGGACAGAGTTAAATAGAGTCGCTTGTCGGAGTCGGATTGTTTGGTCGGATGTAATCATCTGTTGTTTGTTGAGAGTTAATTGTTCTTTCAGCTTTCGCGTCTGTAGATTTTAACGTATTTTACCATATTTTACGATGTTATTATTTTTAAGCATAAAACTATAATAGTGGGGTTACTGTTGTTTAGTTGTGTGTTAGTTAATTATTAGCTGATTATTAATGTTTTACCAGGTATATGTTATAGATAAAAATTCGAAACGACAAAGTTTTAATTTTAAAAATTTAAGCAAAAGCTTTTCGACGTCTCCAGTACATAATTATTAGCTTATTATTCATTTAGTACTTTTTGTTAGTTATTAGTAACTTTTGGTGATAAAAAAAGCGTGTTGAAGATTATTAAATGCGAATGCATTTAAAAAAAACTACGGTTCAGAAAAGGTTAGTTGCGCTGTTAGCGTGCTGGTATTTCTTGCGTTAAAATATCTCACACATATAAGTTTCAAGAGTTTTCAATCAATTAGTTTCAAACAACATGCGGTAGTTTCAAATTATAAAATCAACCAGTCAGTAAAGTATTGTATAGAAATAACCGAGGTTAATACAAATATCAATATGATTATATGTAACAATTAACATACTTGGGAAGAATCGCGAATATCTTATATAACATAATGTCAACAGTGAAAGGAAAACAGGCCTCTATCTGTCTATAGGGCTCCATCCAGCCTAGTTTTTTTTCGGAAAAAGATAGTAAGATTGAACTAGGCAAAAGACCTGTCCCATATATAGGAACCTTATCGGAACATTGTGTTCTTGAAAATAGGTAACGACAGACGTGCTGCCCGGAGTTAGAAAAAACCTTGTCAGAGAGACTTCATAGCTTCAAAAAAGGCATCCTGACAGGCGACACGTCCCCGTACCCTATTTTTCCTAGCCCCCCCCCCCCCCCCAACACATAACATTTGGAAAAGAAAGATGGGGAAATGAATAGGGGAAACAGCAGCTTACCGTTTGGTTAAGAGAATTGGTCAAATTGTGTTGTTTGGCAAGTTCGTCAGTGAGTGTTTGAACGTTCAGTTTTTGTTGATGAACCTCGTTTTGTAGCAGAATAATGGTTCCTGTCTGGTTAGCCGGCTGAAAGTGGAATATGATACATCTTTGGTTTTAAAAGTTAATTTTCAGAAGTATCTCAGCAAGCATTATTTGACATCTTACTAATGTTCATCTGATGTCCATTTCTAGTTTTGACGTTAAAATGACGTTATTTGGACGTTAGAAAGACGCTCTGTGTTTACTGGGATAAGACAAATATCTCTCTTCTTTCACCACAATTTCCAAAGATCGCTCTCATTCAAATTTAAACAAGGTGCACAGTTGGAGGAAGAGATGGGCTACATATGGACTACTGTTTTCGACGTATACGTTTCCGTATTCTGTAGACTAGTAGAGACCCCCCACCCCCACCAGTCACCCCTCAATTCACGCATTCATACAATTTATTTTCAAAATTCATGCAATCCTAATTTTCTAAAATCGGGGAAACTTGCGCATGCACGCATTAAAAATTCACTTTTCACGCAGCACGCAAGTAATTTCACGAATTCACGAAAATTCTTTTTCGAAATTGACGCATTCACGCAACCACCCAAACCGCTAGGGGCCTCCTAGTAGCTAAAATTGGAATATTTTATGAATGATTAAATTACCTTAGGAGTATTTGCCAATGATTTGTGCAAAGCTGTCAAGTTTTTTCGTAAAGCTTCGATTTCAGCTAGGATGGCTTTGTTTGCGTCATTTGTGTTCCCTCCTCCCGTCTGTTGGTAAGTTGTTGGTACTAACAATCAAAAGGAAATTCAGATGAATTCAACAATTTATATGCCTGAAATACGAGGGAACTTATCATGTACAATAAATATTTTCATTAAAAAGATTTAGCAGGCCAGGAATTTCCTTCCACTAAAACTAGGGTTAGGGTAGTAACATAACTATGTATCCAACCAGTCAGTGGGAAAGAAGTGATAATAATTGAATTCTTAAGGAGAGAGGATAGGTGTCATCTGATTTGCCAAAAAGGTTTTTATTGTAAGTTATATTTCAATAATTTCAAAAAAAACAAAAAGATTCTACACTGATGTCATTTCCTATCTACCTTTCTCAAATCTCTGCTTTAACAGAGTACCAAAATATTTTCTTGATTTGCTGTCGGTGAAACGTGTGGCTGACATCCGGGAGAGTATGGGCCGACCTACGGTATGTGCGGCCCTTAAGGGTAGGTTTTTCAAGGTTCTGACAAAATCCAGGTACACTGTAACGGTAGAAAATTTTGAAATCCTTTGCTAAAACCGGGGGAAAATGGTAGGAAAATGCACTGTAAGGGTCTGTTTTTCGGTAAATTTTGCACTGCACTGTAAGGGTCCGAATTTGAAGGTCCAATTTTTGGCTGCACATACCGTCGTTTTTAAATTGAGTGACCCCCCCCCCCCCTCCCTTCCGGGGGCTGACTCTTTATGTTTGCTTCTTTTCTTAAAACAATTTGTTAATTCATTAACATATTTTGATTACATTCCTAAGATGTACTCAACCAAGTAACCAACTAAACCAATAAAAAACAGTTTGAAATCTCAGACACAAAGGCATAAGAGGGCTCCAAATCTCTCAACACAATTTTTCAAATTAAGGAAAATATTTTTACTTTTGCGTTGGCAGTTATTTACAACAAAATATGCAAAAGAAATTGACGTAAAGTGGTGATCGATGATACAATAGATTTCGATATTTTTGCGTAGGAGGTTTAGGGAAAGTCAAGACCATGCAGTGCTTCATTACATTGCATTGTTTATGTTTTGTTTGTATCTATAGTAACGTGTTTATGCATGTGTGCAGGGTCACACAAAATTTGGCTGCATGGTTCGACTTCAGGCACTTTGTTTATTGAAGAATGTTTATGAAAATACGAACGGAAAAAAGTGAGATAAGAACAAAGTATATAAGAACATAAATGCTCCGAGGTCAAAAAATTAAGAACACCTTAAGAACATTTGGTGGCTTTGGAGAATCAAGAGTATAGAAATAAGAAATTTTTTTTCATATTTGATTATGTACAGATGAATTAAAAGACTTAATTAAGAACATTTTAAGAACATTTTAAGGATTGGAACCAAAAAGGTTTATAAACATTAGAAGGCTTCTTCGAATTTTAATGTTCTTATAAAAAAAACGTGTAGAACATTTACGATCTGCATAAACGGGCTTAAAATGAATCTTAAACCACTATAATATTTCTAGCGAATTGAATTTATTTCGCATTTCAAAGTTCTTGTATAATGCATATTTATCACATCGGTTAGTTTTGTTCGTTGTGTGTGGTCCTTCATATTTGAATCCGCGCGTCCTTTACTACCTTTACTAAGCAACCCACTATAAACCAAATATAACAACAGTCACGGGGGTAAATAAGAAAGTAATTTAAACGACTGTAGTAGTAATACTTTCATTCACAACTCCCGGAAGTCACATCAATGGAATGTAAACAAGAAAGCGCGTACAAAGTAAGGCAAACAGGGATATATGATTAATGGCTTTTAGATGAACGATATTTGCATGACACCTTACAGTCAAATCTTTTAAGCTTTTCTTCAACAAGTTCAACCTAGAGATCTATTAGGGTTTTTTTTCGGGCGTAATCAGAATGGTATTTCTATTTCTATTTCGTTTGAGTTGCAGGAGGCTTTTCCAACCTATTCTCGCAACTATGGATACTCTTTAGTTAGTATCCCGTCAGCAACCTTGGACTGACTACCCAATTACCCTCACATGGCATGGGTTGACCTGGGCGAAGGTTCGCTCCCTTTCCAAGTAGGAATCGAACCTTGATCTCCCGTATGGGAATCAAGATTGATAACCACTGTACCACGGCGCCTGATAGATGCGGTATAGATGCGATTTAGTTTCTTAAAACGTTGCGTTGGTATAAAATAGATTACGTAATGAATATCATTAATTTCATCCAAATCTATAATTAATAGCGATACTGGACCGAGATAAGCGGGATGATACAAACTCGTCCCCAGTTCTCTTCTCAGTTTTTTTATTTTTATTTTGATATCATGCAAACTAAAAAGTAAAGAAGCAGGCTCTGATTGGTAGAATTTACTAGTCTGATTTATTCAAGCAATTTTTAGAGACTTTTGTACTAAAGAACGACATGGTCTCAATTTGGCAGATGAATTATATGCTTGTGGGCAAAAATAGTGCCGGGTTTAGTACAGGCTAAACATTATTCTGATTTGCAGACCTTTGTAATCCAGCTTCTCATAGAGCTTTATTTCGCTTAAAGGATGAGAAGAAGCCTAGCAAATTACATGATTACACTCACGTACCGACGTGCCTGAGCATGCGTGAAGGAGTGCGTCGGTACGTTTTACTGATTCGGTTAGTGATTTTTCTAAGAAACGCCTCAAGGAAAATTACTTTCAAACCATTGGAAACTGGTTTAATTTTTTGTTCATTATTGATGTCAACAGAAGAACGAAAATTACTATGAATTCCAAAACTTTAATTACATACTTGAGGTTTCTAAAATGGCATGAAAATTGGATGCTATAGTAATGATAACAGATAGTTGTAACAGAAAGAGGAAAAACTTAATTTTTGCAGTGTTTCGATTATTAAAAGGAGATACGTAGGATAATTGTCATATAGAAATGTCTTATCAAGACAAAATCGGATTTATCAAATAACTAGTAGTAAGTACTACCTTATCGGACAAAATAATGTCGGACTAATTTTTCGTCGGACAAAATTTACGTCACCTTTTTTTGTCCAATAAGGTAGTAATATGTCAATAAGAAATAATAGCCCTAGATATCATAAAAGTGAATACAGATTTTCTTTTTTCAAACACACAGTTTGTATAGTTCATGAATGCACCCTCTTTTTTCATAAGAACCAGCAGATTTCTGTCGAGGCTCGGATGTTCTTAACTTTGATATCCACATTTTCTCAAATTGTCCACCCTGTCACACCCTTAAATCAACTTAAATATATGCCTTAACATTATCCCTTGATCTAAAATTTTATGTAAAAATTACCATGCTCAAATTGTGAGTTCTTCATAGTTTTTGGTAAAATTTACAACCAAATCTGAGGCTCGATGTTCTTATAAAATTGTTCT
>JAUJPO010045397.1:0-16679 GCA_032270745.1 Tiaropsis multicirrata
TCGTTCGTTCATTCTTATGGCGTTAAGGGTTAATTTTATTTTTTAACCAGGTAGGTCCATAAAATGTATCACTTGTTCTTGTTTTATTTTCTTTTTTTCTTACTTTTAGATAAGCTGGATTATGACTTTTACGTATCTGCATGGATAGTGTTTTGTTCTCTCTAAAACCAACTGGATGCTCAAGAGACGCGAAGCTTTAAAATTCTTCTGTTTCAACTGAATCACCATCTTTTTTTACACAAAGAGATATTTAAGTTTCTCATTGCATTTTATATCTCTTTGTTTTTTTATTATAATATTTTACTTTTAACTATATTTTTTAATACTTCCCTTCTTCTTGCCCAAATCTTCTCTGTTTTAAAGTGTTTTGACCGTATTTGGTAATAAGCTAAGATTTTATGACCGGGCCTAACCTTGACGTTAGTATTTTATATTCTAGGAGATAAAGCTTCTTTTTTAAAGTATATTTTCGTCTGAGATTCCATTGTCTGTACACATGTTCCCATTCGCTATTTCTAGATTTTTTAAACTAAGCGAAGCAAGGGTGAAATTTTGTGGGAAATTGAGACGAAAGCAAAGAAATGGAAAGCCTACACGTCTGTTTTTATAAGAACAAAGTATATAAGAACATAAGGCTTCGAGAGGTCAACATTTTAATTCGAGGCTAATTTGTGTAGCAATTCGATAATTGATTTGAAGCCAACTGAACATTTTAAGCTAAGAACAATAGAAGCCGCTTCTTCGGATTTTAATGTTCTTATATAAAAAAACGCGTACTTCACTTAAAATTTACGACAAAACAGACAATCTGCAAAAGGATATACCAACAAACGATAAACGTGAGTGAGGTATACTCTGATACAGGATGAAGATTCTACATTTTCTGAATTATAATATTTTAGATTCCAGTGAGTGCCAACTAAAATATATGACTAAAATCATTATCAGTGGGCCCTTTGAATTTTATTATTCGGGAACTGTTAACGAAAAGTCCCATCTATTTCCTATTCTATCATTTGATAAAGAGTTCATCATACAGTAGCTAAAAAAAATATGTAAAGTTTATCTTATTAACAACAATATTTTTAAATAGACAAAAGATATTTTTTGAACTTTTTTGAAAATGAATATATTTATTTGTCAAAGGATGATATTATTATATAATGATGTTTCTCATTGGTACTCTACTTTTGTAAATGTCTGAGACAACTTAAAAAGGTTTTTAAAAAATAATTATTTTTCGATATTTTTTTAAGCCCTCCCTCGATCAAGAGAATTTTACTTTTGCACTAAAGTGTATCCAGTTTTGGGTAAATTTAATCATTCTGATTATAAATTTCTTTCTTTTTTCCTTCTTTTCAGCTAGATAAAAAAAAATTTCCTTTATAGAATGAATATATAAATTTGAATGAATAATCATCACAATGCTGTGAAATTATGACAATTGAAAAAGGTATTATTTTGGTTGGTTTTTAAAACTTCAAAATTTCCTGAATTTTCCATTCGTGACTTTCGTTGTTTAAACCTTTTAAAATGTCCGATAACAGTAACGGAAAAATATATTTTTTTTTTATTTCTACTTTCTACTTTGATGTGTGAAGATTTGGTGGTCATTTTAATTTCCCGTTCGAAGATTTCATTAATGTATTTATATGCAAAAAAGACACGATTTTCTATGTATTTTGTATTTTGACCTTCACAGTTAGGAAAATCTGGATTTTTTAATTGACCGAAAATAAAAAGATTTTTCGCGGTATTTTAATTTCGCGATTTCCGCTCTTTTCATACAATAAAGTAGTTCATGGAATATACTTATCTTATTGTTGAAAATTAATTAAAATCTTTATTTTGGTTTTACAGATGGCAAATTATTTTCTCAACATCTAATACAATCTAATAATCAATAATGGTCGTGTGAAAAGTTACGCAAAAAATATGTGAATTTTGTCATTGAATGATCATCAACCAAATTTAAAGGTCAGTGCAACCAATATTCTTTTGTTAGTATTAGTCTATAAAACAAATGCTTTTGATAGACAAAAAGAAAGAAAAACTCGAATTTGTCATTGCATTTTAACAAGCATGAGATGTACAAAGGGCGTTTATCCCGCCCCTCGTGTTGTTAAGAAAAATAAGATTAAATGGTGAAACATTTGAGGGCTCATCCATCTGATATATTCGACTCTGGAAAGAACAACCATGAGTCTCTTCTGATATTATGAAGTGTAACTTTGTTTAAATATTTTTGACACCTTTTTTATTTTTACAAATTAACCAACAATTAAAACATGCCCATTTATTTTAACACAACTACATTACAGGAAACGAAAGGAAAAAAATTTAATATATATTGATGATAATTGCATCAATTTGTAATTTTTTGATCATATCTTAGCCCGCCTCTTTTAATTTGTATATGATGGTTAGGGATTCAAACGCTAATATATACAAAGTGTCATCGATTATATACACACGCACTTCACCCCATTGCTTATTTTTTGTAGTAGCCCTTGTAGTAGAATTTGTTGGAAACTTTTACTTCGTCAACTTTCCAATATAAAATACTACCCTTTAAAATTCAAATTTTGCGTGGATTGATTTTCGCCAATTTCGCGAAATAAAAGTCTTCGCAAAATTTTCAGTTTCATGATTTTTTGCCACTAAGAAATTTCGCGAAAATTTCTCACCTTGCAAAATGAGTCTATGCGAAAAATATTTCACTTCATGTACCTTTAAAGCTGATTCTATTACAATTTTCTATATATGCTTTCTCGTGCGTGCTTAAAATTAAAAAAATTACAATTGCAATTTTATGAAATGGCCGCTTAACAGACTGGTACCAGCTGCCTAAGTTAATACATATGGCCGATTAACTCAAGCGACTGCCCTTCTGCCATATACATTACAGACTTGTCTGGCCTGTATTTTTATCAAAATTCTTTTAAATTAACTTAGGCGACCGTCATCTTTACTTAGGCCCCAATCTTGCTTGAAACAAGTTTCCGTTTTAATACCGCTTTTTCTGTTTATGATTTTTCGAAATATTTAGAGCGTAGGAGAGTCTTTTGAACATTATATATTCAAAAATGTAGTTGTGTGTAAATTTCGCCACTTCTCTCTGATACAGTGTAATTTGGGCGGAGATTTGTTTTTGTTTTGATAATAACCTAATAATAGATATGGAATATTGATTGACTGTTTATGAAATTTTTATTAACTGTTTACACACCATTGTATATTGATGAACATGTTAAAATAACGTCCATGCAACGTTTTGTGTAAGAACGCTGGAGGGACGGATTAACTTGGTCACATATAAACGCCTCTTGTTTATGAAAGTTGCAACAAACTACCGCCCCTTTTTAATAAACTTTGAATTGAATTTGATTTTCTTTTTTTATAATCATATTCGTAATTTAAACAAAAATCGCTTCTAAACTTTCAGGAAATAAATGAATAAAGATTTTTTTCATAAAATTTAAAGAAACTTTTTAAAACATTTTTATACCCTTTGCACATATTGGACTTATATATCGGCAATGGCGAAATTTTATAAACTTCGATATGAGAATGACGGTTTGATGATAAAGTTCCAACCTTGACTCTTTTCTTGTGAACTCATATCTACTGAACCCTTTGAGCGGTCTTTTTTTTTGACGGTTTTCGGATGTTTTAAAGAAATCATACTTATTTATTAGCTTTTATTACATCGAGTTTTCGTTTCCCTTTCATTTTTGTTTAAAGTTGTCGATATTCTTTCTGACGGTCTTTTGTTGAAAACCTACCAATATTACATAACTAATACTTTTGCCCACTGAAAAGGTAGATCTAAAGGTAAAAGCTTGTTTTTGTTATTCTGGTAGCTTTCTTTACGTAACTTTATATTAACGCCCCCATCCCATTCCTCGTTTGTTAATATTTTGGAAAATTTTCACACACACACCCACCCCCCCCCCCCCTTTTAGTTTAATTCGTAATTTAAAGGTTTAAAGGTTTAAGGCACCGGCGCGCTGACAAGGCAGGGATGTTAGCTATAATAACTTCAGACCGTGGTATCTGGAAGTTTATAGCAATGGTAATTCGCGGTCCTTGTAATACGCGCTTGCACGCGCTGCGATGAATATTATTTTTTAATAAGTATTACCCTGATGCATATGGTCGAAGCAAGAACATTTAGTGTAAAGGAAAATAAATTTAAAAAATTCATGATTTTCAAGAAGTTATGATAATGCCACCTACAAACTCTTTTTAAAAGAATGTTTTTTTGATTTCATGATGAATATTCTTAAAACCTTTTGGTCGAAATCATCCTAAAATATATAATTCGTAAGCTCTTATCTCCCTGAAAAGTCTGAACGTGAGATAGAGAAAGCTATAGAGAAAGATTTTTGATGTATTTAGGAATAAGTAGATAATAAACCACTAATGCAAAAATTTGATTTGACCTTGAAGGTTTTTAAGATTTCATCATTAATTATTCTTGTAAAGTTTTTACATCGACAATCTCTCAATGTCCTAACTCAACATCTATTGACTGATTGGGACAAATCCATGAACAATGATTTATGCTTTGATTAGATTCCTTCTGCTCTACTTAGCCTCGATTTTTGTTCATTTGCTCGATTCTATTTTTTGTTTATTTCTTAAGCCCGTCGATTAATAAATATATTAAGATATGTATATTTTTATATTATATATTTTGGTGTATAATTTTCATATGTTCTGGTCTTAATTCTCCGTCATGAGAATCTATTATTTTGCAATCTACTTTTCAGACTGTGCTCTGCTATATTTAGTTCCCATTATTGAGTCTACAATCATTTTACGTACTAATCAATATTCTCGCCATAACTATTTTCTACCAATCTGTGTTAGTCATTTTAGTTTATGTTTATGGATTATCTTAATGTTTACCTAGTATTTCATATTATCTAAGAAATTTTGCTCGGAATCTCAGCATTAGGCACTCTAAGCCATTCATACCTCTAGTCAGCCTTTTCCTATCTCAATGAATCTCAATCTAATGAATCTCAATCTAATGAATCTCAATCCAATGAATCTCAATCTAATATACACTATGATTAGCGATGTTTTCAATACTTCGCCACTTTGTTTTCTACAGCTTACAGTGTCTTTTTTATAGAATAACTTATTTCTTTATTTAAATATCAAGACGATCTGCCTGTTGATTCGGCAAGAATGTATGTTGGTTTCGGTAAAATTATGCTTGTTGATTTGATAAAACAATGAACAAAACCTGTACTATCCATCATTGTGGTATGTTCTTGAAGTTTATTTGCTGGCTCAAAATAATTTCAGTCCCAAGATCTGATTCGGCGCTTAAACAATGGACAAAATCTTATACAAAGATGTCGTCGTATGGATGTCAGCCATTTTATCCATTGTCGTTGTCATGGTAAACGCATTGTGTATTTACGTCATCGTAGCAACCAAGAAAATACGACAGAAGCCGGCCATGATTTTCATCGTAAACTTGCTGGTAACTCATTTGT
Source organism: Tiaropsis multicirrata (assembly GCA_032270745.1). Classification (NCBI taxonomy): domain Eukaryota; kingdom Metazoa; phylum Cnidaria; class Hydrozoa; order Leptothecata; family Tiaropsidae; genus Tiaropsis; species Tiaropsis multicirrata. The sequence goes on from JAUJPO010045397.1 coordinate 5,514, forward strand.
TACAAGGTGTGTTTGTATTACCCATTTACGCCGTTAAAAAGTCGAACAACAGCCCGAGAGAATTGCCCCCGTTGGTGTGTGATACGTGGCGGCTCTCATACATGCTTACATTTTACGTGACGTGTGTTAACGTTTTGTTAGTCGCCGTCGATCGGTTCCTCGCTATCAAATACGCGTTATCGAGGCGAGTCGAACTGTCTGCGAAAAATTGTCGGCTCATCTGTTACACAGCTTGGTTTTATATGTCTGTGTAGTAGAAAGAAAGTCTAGTGTAGTAGAAAGTCTCTTGACGGTGACTTTTATTTTGTTCGAATAGTAGAGATTCGAATTAGAGCGAGTCAACTGTATTTACGTATATTTATGTTCAGGATGAACTAAAGTGCTCCAGGGTTGTTCGAAAAAGAAGCAGGTCTGAATCGAAGGCTGGCTTTGAACCGAAAAATCACAATGCTTGCGTTAAAGATAACGTTAATCTACGGCGTTACGTGGCTCCCGTCGATTATTCGAAGCCGTTTTTGCGCCATTGCTGTATTGTTATAGCAGTAAAGATTTTCGCACCGCCTTACCGCCGTAAGTGCCAGCGTCGCTTAAATGAACATTTTCCGTCGGACGAGAAAAAGGAAACTGATTCAATGCTATTAACTAAAAGAACTTGAGTGACATTATATATTTTGCAGAACAGATTTGATTACAAAACCGAATTATTATATACATTTTTGATACTATAGAATTTTACAAATATTCGCTTCCAGAGCCAAAGTCACCCCAAAATTAATGCATTAACGCAACTTTTTTTTAATTCACGCAATCCCGATTTTCTAAAATCGGGTAAACTTTCACGCAAATCGGGGAAGTCGGGAAAATACTGTAATTCACGCCATAGTCAATTCCACATGGTTTCAAAATTCACGCAATTACAAAAGCCCATTCACGTAATCGTGCAAACAAACCGCTGAGAGGAGGGATGGTAGGGGTTCGTTGCCTGCACCAGACGATCCCTGTTTTTCTTGCGACACTATGCATAATAAAAGAATCTGCGGAGGGCTAGTATAGGCTAGGGGGCTCGTTACACCTTGGCGTTTTTTGACTCTGAAAAACATTGTTTTGAGGTATATATATATATATGTTTATTGTGGGACGTTTCCCTTATGAAGAGGACGGTCTTCCGTTGATCACAATCACCGCTTGTGTTTGGAATTCGGATTGTTCCGGTTGTATAGCGGACGTGTCCATACAAAACAAGTTCATTACCGTTTTACGGAAGTACGTGTTTAGATAACAGTAGAGTACTGGTGATGTAATCCCTTCAACGAATTTGATGTATTTAAGGAAGAAACTGATGTATTGATCTTCGATAGAATCCTTGTATGAATCACTGAAGCTTTCGGGGAATAAGGATTGTATGATATAGAAGATGATGGAGGGAAGCCAGGCGATGCCGTATGTCGCCACTAGAATCATGGTGTTTCTGGTGATACGTTTGTTTGCTTTTGAGATTGTGACCATACCTCCTGATTGTGAGGTTTTCTTGTTTTTGAGTTTCTCAAATCGCCTCAAACACACCATGATGTATGTGTAGATACCAACTATGACGAGGCATGGTAGAAAGCAGTTTGCCAGAAGCATGAAGACCACCCATTGTGGAGGAGGGTTGTACGCACATTTTTCTGTGCGGTACGCGAAAGGGATGCTACATAGCGTAATGATGTATATCCATACCAAGAGGAGAGCGTATTTTACTCGTCTGCTTGTGACGATAGTGCGATATTTTGTCTTTAAATGGAAAGCTAAGAAACGATCCAGTGAGATCATCAGAACGCAAAAACACGCGATGTAGAAAGTGAGGATGTAGAAAAAACGAAATCCGCTGCACACAAAACTGGAGTTGGTTTCAGGTAATCGTTTGAGCGCGTAGAACGGCATCGACTGCTTGTAGGATGTGCATAGAGAGCAGGTTAGCGACCAGGATGCTGGATGGTTTTGAGCGTAGTTGTTGATTGCGGACGATAATGGAAACACAGAAGACGTTCAGTATGAAAACGAGGATGGCGGTAATTGATAAGATGACCACGACTGCTATTCCGTCCATTGCCTAGCAGAAAGAAAATAATGAGTGACAGGCTTGGTAGCATGTGGTTTTTTTTAAAACCATTAAATCTGAGATGAGCCTAAATTAAATTGTTCTTATCTTGTTCTCTTGATACCCCTTTTTGCCGTATTTTTACACTTTTCGAACTATAATTTTTTTCTTAAAAAGTTTATAACTTAGTGAATACTAAAGCTAATTTAAAAAGTTATATCTCAAAGTTTAAGTTAGACTTTCCACTTTCTAATGAAATAAAATATGCCCTGGTGGGCATATGCTTGGATTTCCAGTGTTCCATAACAATGTCCCATAACAATAGATCACAGCCTCCCTGGATATACTTAGGTATCTATTGCTCTATAAAAGAGTGAGCTTAAATCGCTAAATAAATAAATTGGTTCGACAAAGTGCTTCTAATCAGTAAACCCAGATGCCAAAACTATTCATAATTCTTAGCCCAACTATTCTGACAAATTACAACATAAGAAAAATGCCACTTTCAGCGCATGCGCCATAACAAACATCGTTTAATTTAGATGGTGTAAGATGTTTGCAATCTTTGTAAGATGGCTCTGATTATATAACTCTGAAAGCCATTTTCAATCAAAGACATTTACCATTCTGTAATCTTTTTTCTAACCAAAATCATTTTACGTTAGATTCTGAATAAGCGAGTCATTCGATAACAGTCATTCGATTTCGCAACGAAATCATCTTTAAAGTACACAAACAAAAGACTTTACGTACGCGAAGCTTAAAACTGGTTTAAATTTCGGTTTTCCGTTAACCTTCATTCCGAATTTTTCTCTTTCATATACGACTCGCTATGAATATTAGATTTAACTTTTAAACTCAGTATAGAAAGAGAAGAATTCTTCACAGTCAATTAACAAGCTTTTGATTTATACTTTTTATAGTACTTGTTGTTTAAAAGACTTCCGATAAAATGTAGTTTCAAATTATAGCTGATTTACTGGATGATGCTAAGACAAAATCTCTAAATCGAAGAAATAAGAAAATAAGAAAATTCATGATATCCATGACGTAATCTTTTCTCTACGGAAACATCCTAAAAAGTCGGATGTTTAAAATATTAGAATCAGTGGCATCTAGACAGGATTTTTTAGTATAAAAGTTTATGTAATAGATATTTAGAGATTTTGCACCAGCGCGAAAAATTATAACGCGGAGAAAAATAGCCGCGGATATTTTAAGAAGTCTCTATTCCAAACTCTACACTTTCAAACCCACTAATCTTTCTTTCAGCCTCGTATGGCACTCAAACTCAGCGACACTAAATTTTCCCGATTACAAATATTTAACAGACGATAGACGATCATGTTAATCGGAATCATCCCAATTCCATCTTTCAATTTGACACCGCATCGTTCTTTGGTACGAAAGTCCCTAAAGATTGCTTGAATAAAAGAGACAAATGTTTGTCTCAATGCTTCGTTCTCCAAACTCGTTTGAGAGACTTTGTGGTCTTAAATTCATGATACGCGTAAGTTTGCATTACGTCATTTTTCCTAACGGAAACACCCAAAATAAAGGGCAAAATCCGGATATTTTGCAAAAGAAGAGGGAAAAATCCGGATTCTTCAGCTTTTTCCGTTAGGAAAAATGATGTAATGAAAACTTACGCATATCATGAGTTGGTAGTTTTGGAATGTTCAAAGCTTTTGTTTACTCACCGGTGATTTTTCCCTTTCAGATGTTATATTTTGTGGATGAGTAGGAGCTTTTATAAGGTCGCTTCAAGATTGCTTTATTTTGATTACCATTAATGTTGCGTTCTTCAGAAAATTAACGACATTCTTTTGGTTGCGGTGTGTTCAAAAAGCTAATTGAACAAAACAGACACCTTGTAAAAACTCCAGAGTTTCTTAAACGAATTTTAGCTCAAGGCTCACTTTCTAGATTTCTAATATCGAGTTCTAAAGCTCTCCACCAAGACGATGGCTTTACTAAATACTAATCCTTTCAGTACGTTCCACTATATATTGCTTTCTATAGGCCTGTTCAACCAAATCTGATTAATAAATTATGATTAATTATCTCCCATTGATAATTATTCTGATTTCAACTTAATAAGTTTCATAAGCGTTGTTATGGTTTTGCAGAAACCTTTTAGAAAAAATCTGCACGCTCAATTCCGCTTTCTCGCAAAGGCAGATACAAAAGGTATCGAAAGTTTTTGACGGAGAGTTTGATTTCCAAGCAACACTCTCTGTCAAAAGTGTATCGCATTTTTTCGGCGAACGAAATGAGCTACGAGCTGTAAGTTGTGAGCTACGAGCTGTAAGTTGTGAGCTACGAGCTGTAAGTTGTGAGCTACGAGCTGCTATTTTTCTATATAAGAACAAACCATATAAGAACATAAAGCCAAGTTAAGAACATGCTGAGAACATGCTAAGAACTTCTGAGGAAGATTTCTTGGAATAATATTTATTGCTTTTTAAACAGCTAAAATAGATTGTGTTCAGCAAAATTGAAAACATTTTAAAGTTTGCTTTTCAGATAATTCAAGAACATCCGAAGGCTTTTCCAGAAAAAATCCTGACCTGTTGAGGGTGTCGATTTTTCTTAGAACCACCCCTGCCCTGAATATCAGTGCTGAAAATTTCGAATCTCTGGATAATCTTGGTCTTCAACTTCTTACCCTCTGGATATTCTAGGATATTTAAAATTTCAAACCCCCTGGATATCCTTGGTCTTCAACTTCTTACCCCTGGATATCCAATATCCTCAACAGTTGACGGGGGGTAGGGACTTTTGGTAAGAATGTTATAATAAAAGAATCGAACGTTGGTATGTATCCTACCTTCTGTTAAATTTAAAAGCTCCTTTCTTACTTGATCACCAGAGAGTTAAGCAGATTTTTCGAATAAAATACTACATCTAACTATGTTCCTTTCAAGGGATTAAAATGGATGTCATTTGATCAACTACTTCTCGTCAAGCCATAAATTAGCTAACTTCTTTCCTTTTAAGGGATTAATTTAAATGTATACCGTTTGATAAAGTACCTCGCGTCAAACCACAAATTATACAATCTTTTTCAAAAGATGGTATATACTTGGTTTTAACTACCTTTATATAGAATGTGTCGCTGGTTTAAATTATTCAATTATCATACAATCATACATGTTTCTTTTATTAGAACATTGAGCCTCAGATATGGTGGTAAATTTACCAAAAACTATGAAACACTCATGCATGAGTAAGCATGAGCTTAGACCAAGGGAAGCATTTTAGGCATATACCTTAAGGGAATAAATTTTCGCGGTATATAATTTCGCGGTTTAAGGCTCAAAATTCGCGAGTTTCGCGGAATTTAATTTCGCGGTTGAGGGGATTTTTTGTCCACAAAAAGCCCTACTTTGCCCTAAAAAGACCAATTTTAGGGGTGACTATTTTAATTGTGAGAATATTCGTGTTTCGCGGAATTTATGCCGCGAAAATTTATTCCCTTAAGATAGAACCTTTAATCTTAAAATTTCAAAATACCTTTCGTCGTCCATTTCAAGGGAAGATTCACTTTCAGACAATTGCCGACTCAACTGTTCACGTCTTTCCATTTCTAGCAATAATTTCCTTTGCAAGCGAACGTTCTCTTCTCGTAAATGGTGTTCCTCTGTTTCAAATTTCGTCATGTCCTTCGTGTCTGAAAAAAATAAAATCAACCAACGTCATGAATAATTGTGATTTTATTAAGACCTTGAAAACAGTTGAGGGCGTCTTAAAGAATAGTAGTAAGTTTACGCCCGTAGTCGATGGGCGACCCGAAGGCTCCCTTTTCGATAGCTATCTACCAGAAGGCAGGGGTGGGCGCCACTCCTTTCCCTGGATTTCTCCACTTAAGGAATAACAGCCCAATCAACTTCATAAATAACTGTCAGTCTAAAAAAGGCTAGTAAAAAATATGGATGCTTTACTTGATGTAAAATTCTTTTGAAAATTTATTGGATTCATTAACCGCAAACCTTTTTTTTCTTCAAGAATCGGGCTCATTCGTCAACACTCGAGGGTTTCCTGATACCCACCTATTAGAAAAAACTGAAGAACAAGTTTGAACCGTTTGGCCCTTTTGGACCAAAGTAGCTCTTTTTTTACGAAAACCAGGCTCGGTCACATTTAAGGGTTTATGGATACGTGCCAATGTGCCAAAAATCAGAAAACTAATATGAACCAATAAAAAGGGAAGGTTCGGAGACATACGTTCTTGTTGTGCAGCAAATAGTTGTTTACGTAATTTGATCACTTCGTCACGTAGCACGTTGATGTTTACGGAAAGATTTTCTAGGTTGATTTCTTGTAGTTCGTTTTTGCGTGGTGATGCAGGTTCGGAGAGCGGTTGGTCCAATTTGCCTTGTAACATCCTGTAACACAAGTTATTACAAAGTTAAGTAAGTAAACTTGCGACTTCAGTTTCGGTAGCTGTCTATCCGAAGGTAGGAGAGGGCGCCACTCCTTTTCCTGGATTTCTCCACTTAACCTCGTTCTAATCCCTTATTGCTGAGTACCAAGCAGGATAGCAGCGAGTACCAGTTTTCAAGTCTTTGATCTAACAGAGGGTTTGACCTAACAAAGGGTTTAACCCACAACCTTGCGAACGAGAGGCGAACCCTCTAACCACCCCCCGTTTTTACTAAGTTAGCAAAATGCAATGACGCATGTAAGGAATTGTATCGGTTTCCGATTCCACCCGTTATAATCGCTAATATTTAGAGCTTTTGGTTTTGGTTCATGCTGTTATCAAGAATCTAAGAATGGTCAAAAGGTTTACAAAAGAATGTTAAAGTTCTGTCGAAAGGTAACGTAACTAAAACTGAAACTTTTGACAATTTAGGAGCAGCTGTACCATTTTGATTTCTTTTGTGTAAGCATTTGTCTCCGACACCACAATATGATACCAGCCTGCAGAAAAGCTGTCAATGGCCCCTTACCTTTTTTCAGCTTCAAGTTTTTCCATGCGAATCCATAAGCGATTGACAAGGCCTTCTTGTTCTTGTTCCAAGGTGTTCTCCAAATCCACCTTCTCATTTCGTAACTGGAGTTGAAAAGGAATTATAAGCTTCATATAATTATGAATACCTTAGGGTAACAAATTTTGGCGAGAACAAAATATGGCGGATTTTACAGAATCTTAATTTGGCAGATTGCAGAAAATATTCAATTTGGCGGGGATTTTAATGTGCATATATTCAAAAGAATTTGGCAGGAATTTAATTTGGCGGTTGGAGTAATTAATTTTGGCGGGAACTTAATTTGGCGGATTTTGGGCAAATCTACCAAAATTTCGTCCCACAAAAATTTGTTACCCTAAGAGGTATTAATCAAGCTTAAAATTTTCAAAGTGAAAATTCCAATATCGCAGATTATCTAAAACTTTAGAATCAAAACTACCTGGCAAATAAGGGTGAAAAAAAGTATTTCTGGAGGAAATATATATGTAAATTCTGAAAAAGAGATAAAAAGAATACTTGTTCGAGCGTTAGTTGTTTGGCAACTGTTTCAGCTTCTAATTTTTCAATGCGTCGTATTAATTTATTGACTTGAAATTCTTGCTCTCGTTCAAGTGTTTGCTCCAAATTGACCTTTTCTTGCCGTAACTGAAATCAAGCAATCAAAATATAATTTTCTGCACTCTTTAAACTAGAAAAAAGACCTAAGGCCATCCATAAATGTTAAAGGTGAGCGGGTCAGTAAAATGATGTTCAGCCGAGAATCTAGGAAATATCTTTTGTACTGCTTGTGAGAAAAACCTTTTTTGGAAGTTTTCAAGCTAAATCACCGTATTAAGTTTCTCAAGTTAAATCAGTCTATTTGTTATTCTATTCTTGAAAACGTGCAAATAACGTATGATTTTCGTTTGACAGTTGCTTTTTCACCCGGCCGCTGACCAGAAACAATAATTTTTTAGGATGACCTAGCCTTCGTCCTAAGAAAATATTTTATCGCTTTTTACATCTTTATAACAAAGTAATCTCATAAACATAGCAACATCCTAAAAATTAGATTATGATTAGGTCCAAATCAACAAAATATTGGAATCATTCAACATTAAATCAAAATTAGAGGTCAACAATACCAAGTATGAAACCATGGAAAGTAAAATTTGAATAATGTTCGTACAGGGAAATCTTCTTACCTGCATTAACTTTTTAGAGAGATCATTGGTTAAGTATTCTTCTTCTTGTTCATAATTCATGGCAAGAACTTCCTTTTCTTTCTTCAGTGAATTGATCTTCTTCATCAACGTGTTGGAAATGAATTCCTCTTCTTGTTCTGCCCTTGCTTGCTAAACAATAAGAAAACAACATTTTTCAAATCAACTTGTCACTTTTGATAGAAAATCAACTATAACCAAGGATACCTTATCCTAGTTATCACAGTGCAGACCCACTATTAAACAATTTGTGAAAAAACTACCGATCCGAATTTCAATTCTAAAGAATCCCATCTGAGGGTCTTACCACTAAACCTAAGGAAACCTAGGGGTCTTGTCTGTTACTTCTCATTAAAAAAAAACCTTACCAATGATCTTACTTTTCAATGTCTAAAAAACTGAAAGTCTCACCCCTTGCTTATTTATAACCAGAAAAATACAAAAAATGCTTTCAATATTTTCATAAACAAAAGCGCTAGATCTAAAAAAGCATGTGACAACTCCTGTCACAACCATGCTTCAAAAATATATTCAAAAATACTGTTGTATTTATGAAAATAACATTACTGTATGCTTTAGATTTAAATGTGTATTTTCTTGTTTCTTGTTTGGCCAAGACCACCACCACCACGTAGTACCCTTGTACAAATGTGAAATTTTCATTCAGTATAGGCACCAGGTACAATTCTATTTTTATTCTCTGAAATCATGGCGAAATGTCGCCATCGTCGTAAATTTGATCTTGAACTCTTTGACGGATAAATTGACGTCACATAAATAGAAGCTATTGAATTGTTTTTTCACTACAACGTAGATAATGTAACGTATATTTTTTAGTTGCCTGAAGATTGTCACCTAAGTGGCATGAAACTGCCAGTAGCAAAAAAATAAAAATTGTCTTTTCTTCATACATATTTTTATTCTAATATTTATGCAAAATGACACACCACCCTTTTAGTATCCGGTATTATCCTAAATATATTAAGTAAAGTTAGGCACAGAAATAGGTCATTATCCTCTTAAAATTAAGTTTCTGCCAAATCTGCCATATTTTGTTCCTGCCAAAATTTCCTCCCCAAAATTTGTTACCCTAAGGTATAATCCCCTCAAAATTTTGGCATCAAAAGATAAGACAAAAAATCATTTTCCCTAAGCAAACTCTCAGGCAAAAACGCTTTTGATTACGACCCTGGACAACCCCGGAATCTCCCAGAAGTTTCCAGGCGATCGGGAGGGGGGGTCGACATAGGTTAGATTGCCTTTTGAGGGATTCAGGGCATCTGGGGGTCTCTGGGAGATGTCCTGGGAGCATTCGGAGGTATTCGGGGGTTTCAAGGTAGTATTTTTCAGAGGTAGTAATTTTCTGCAAAAACCACCTAGGCCTTCCTAAAAAAAACGTTTGTTTCCGGGCCGCGGCCAGGTGAAATTCTTTTTACGAGTCACCCAGCCGGGTTTTTATTTAATTTTCTCTATTCCTGAATGATATAAATAAACTTTAAAAAACTTTATAACCAATTCTGTTGGTTTTAAAGTCAATAATAAGGGGCTTCAACATTGTCAAAAGAAAAACTTAAATGACTCAAATTTTACAACAAAAAAAAATCCCGGCCGCCCGGGTGAGGAAAATATTGCCCACCCGCCGACCGGAAACGAACAATTTTTTACGGATGGCCCTAGAAGATCTAGTTTTTCTAGCTCTTTTGATTGATAGTTTTCATCATATCAAAGATATTTGCCGCATTACATAAAGTAGGTGACCCTATTATGGACACCCTAGGTCTCAACCATAAATTATGAGAGAAGTAAAGCATAATACTTGAAACCATTTGGTATTTTACGACTACAATATTGACCTTACAAGAATAAATAAGCAAAATGAAGATTAAAGTTGATAAAAAAGAAAAATAAATGTTTTGGTAATGTTTGTTTACTAGCTATTATGGACACCCTGTGCCTATTATGGACATGGCAGGTGAGAATGTACTGGAAAATTATACAGAGATACTGCAATTAATTGCATTGATATATTAGAATCATATTGTGAGCTTTAAAACTAAAAAAAAGTTCAAAAATTAGGGTGTGGCAGGTTTTAGGGTGTGGTTCAGCCATTTTCATGACGATTTTCAGACGATGTCAATCGAACACAATCAAACAAAAAATCGCAATCGAAAAATTTAAATCAATGGAGCACAATCGAATGATTGGAGTTTGAATGATTGGAGTTCGATTGCTGAACACAATTGAACACCAATCGAAATATACCAAAAAAAATTTATTTGATTGTTTTGATTGTGTTTGATTGAGTTTGATTATGTTCGATATTGTTCTTACAAAAAAAAACTGTATGTATTAGTTTATTTTTCATAATATCATAACATATAGCTAGGAAGATAACAAATCGAAAATGAATTTTCTTGATTCTCTCTCGTTTTTAACGAAAAATTAAAAAATCTAACACAATAGGATGCAGGAGAACACAATCGGATGCAGTCGAACACAATCAAATGGAAATTATTTTTGATTGCCAAACAATCGAAATATCAAAGTTTACCGAAAATTTGGTGGAACAACAAAATTTCGATTGCGTTTGTTTGATTACGATTGTGGGTGATACTTTGCACTACTCTGCCATACTTTGCACTGTGTATTTTACCGAATAGCAATATTTTCATTTTAAAAACAAAAGTAAAAACAAAATCATGTGATTGTGTCACGCACGCCATAACAATTATTTTCCATGGTCACACTCAAGTTTGTAAAACTATAAGAATAAAAGGGAAAATTTCAACATATGCGCGAGAACATTATAATAACTAAATTACTTTCAGTTCTGGCTTAGCATCTCTCAGGGGGATAATAACAAAGAAACAAAAAAAACTCTAACATGCATTTGTGAAGTTTTGAATTG